>JACTAT010000032.1:4320961-4356967 GCA_014526335.1 Chrysaora quinquecirrha
TAGTAGAAGTAAACAGTGCAGGTGCAGAGAACAAGTTCGTTGTTATACCCAAAAAATGATGCCAGCACGCCAAAAACTGAATGTTTCAAATAGAAACAGAAGGATTGCTCCAAAAAGAGGCTGAACATATAGCCATTCAACCTATAAAAAGCTTTCAATTTTCTTAGATTTCTGGAAAGACATTTTCTAATAGCTACGACACTAAGAAATCAATATCAAGACTGTGTGAAGGAACGATTTTGTTTTGGAGAAGAGGCACTTTTGATTATACAATCGGCACTTTTTATTTCCACCAGCACCATCCATATCTCCTCTATGAGCGCACCGAATTTCAGTCAACCCCGTCACTTGACATACATATGAGCCCGCAATTAACAATTCAGGCTAATTACTAATTAAGGGGCGGTTTGTGCAGAAGTCATACCCATTGCTAGAGAATTCTAACTTTTAATCAATTCTTGACTACCGAGAGCTTAGTAGTGTGTCTCTTAGGACAGGTCATACCCGAATTTACCACTAAGACTATTTACTTAAATGCCCTATGCGGGATAATTTTATTAATCGTGGAAAACTACTTGAATACTGAGAGCTATAAGGAAAGTGCTTTCACTCACATCATTTCGTAGCGTCTCTTTTCAGAAATAGTTACTGACGGAGCTGTATCAGTTAAGGCTTCTTCGATGTCAGATGTAGTAATTTTCAATGAGAATGTAGTTTCTGAAGGCTGAAAAACAAAAAAAATCGATTAATCTAGGCCAAAAATATAAAAAAATAACACTAAAAGTTTCATCATTGTCAGCATGCTTATATGGATAAAAAAACTCTATAAAACAAGATTAAATCCGTTCCATCAAATTATAAACGCTAACATAAGCTCTCACAGCATATTGACACAAAAGAGAATTTTATTCTAGCATTATCAAACATCAAC
This sequence comes from Chrysaora quinquecirrha, assembly GCA_014526335.1. NCBI lineage: Eukaryota > Metazoa > Cnidaria > Scyphozoa > Semaeostomeae > Pelagiidae > Chrysaora > Chrysaora quinquecirrha. Next base: position 4,321,893 of record JACTAT010000032.1, read on the forward strand.
ATAAAGACTAATTCTCATAACATATAAACACAAATTTTGTCATTAAAACACAAATAACCATAGATAAAATTACAGATATTTACTCTACCTGGTCTGATGCGATTTGTTCGTTGTCATAGAGACTAACATATGGATAGTTCCTGTGTATAGCTTTAAGCTGTGCATTGTATAACAAAGCTTTCATATCAGCTCCAGAGAATCCATTCGTTTTTTCACTGATTGACTCAAGATTTATAGTATCGTCTATGTCAAGATTGTTACTCAGTTTTTTCAATATCTCTGATCTTTCTCTCTGAAAAAAATGACGAAACATGAATTAAAATAACCATTAATCAAATATAATGAATAGTATTAAACAACATAATAAGACATGATAAAATATAACTTAAAATGTAATAGAATGCGTTATAAAACAAATAATGTAACGTACCGTGAAATAACAAAAGAAAATTGCATAACACAAAACAATAGAACGTAGGGTAATATGATACAATAAAATATAATAGAATACAAACATGAAATATATAAGGTATAATATTATTTGAAATGATATTGCAAGGCAAGAAATAATATAATATGTAATACAAAATAAAATACATACAACACAATTATAATACAAAGCATAACATGGCATAACCAGCATAGAATAGCATAGCATAGCATAACATAGCATAGCATAGCATAGCATAACATAAAATAACAAAACATAACATAACATAACATAACATAATATAACATAACATAATATAATGTAACATAACATAACATAACATAACATAACATAACATAACATAACATAATATAACATAACATAATATAATGTAACATAACATAACATAACATAACATAACATAACATAACATAACATAACATAACATAACATAATAAAATATAACTTAACAAAACATAATATAACATAACATAACATAACATAAGTTAATATAATCGAAATATAAAATTGATAAACTTAAAATAAACTAAACCATAATGGGCTCAAGGGAAACAGCTGAACTAATGACTTCAACAAACAAGATTTTAGAGATTAAGAGAACCTCTTTAAAAAGTCATTAATAAACAGCTGTCCCAGGATCATGCGATGCGTCTCAGATAGCCTCTCCATGATCAAGACCGTCCGTGTGTGGTTATGAAGCCACAACCTCCAAGAGGTGAGCCTGGTATTGCAGAACACGGCGGATCTAGAGGAATCAACCTCGATAAAAAAAGTCAGTTTGAAATGGAACGTTGTACAGAGAAAACTTTGTCATTGCTTCGAGTACATGAAAAAATTTAATTTCATATTTTGATTTATCAAGAGTTAGAAGTTCAGAATTGGGAAATAGATAAAGTTATTTCAAAAGTGGTCTCGGAAAAGGGGGAGGGAGAGAAGTTAGACATTGTACCAGGGGGACACTAAGGACTCAAGTCCCAATTATTATAATTAATAGAAAAAGTGCGCTTTTTGTCATGTTGCGGCCCTATTTGTCAAAGTCTCCTTGTTTAAAGTGTCCTAATATTTCCGTGTATCTTTTCACATATGAAACTTTGACGTTTGCGGAGGCTACGGCCTAGTCTCTTGATAGTAACTAGTTCTATAAAAACTCTCTCGTCTCGGTTTAATCAATTTCGGACATGGCAAAAACTATCCCGTTTCCTTTAGAGTTCTTTTTAAACCGGTATTCAACTGTAAAAGAGAGCGAGCTCCGATAAAAAATCTTATAAACAAAGTGACACATACCGAGTCTGGCATTCCGCAGAATACACATTTATCCAATCTTCCGGGCCGCAGCAATGCCGGGTCAATAAGATCTGGTCTTGAAGTTGCAGCAAGCACGAAAACTTTGTCCAGTCTCTCAACACCATCAAGTTGCGTCAGCAGTTGATTTACAACTCTGTCTGTGACCCCTGTGTTATCATGACCTCTCTTTGGTGCAAGGGCGTCGAATTCGTCGAAAAAGAGAATACAGGGACTTGCACTTTGAGCTCTGAAAGATAAGAAACTTTCGCGTGAAAACCAGTCTATTAAAACCATATCAAACCATACCTTATTGAAGCGAAGGGAAACGAAATAATTTGCTAGAGAAATTACGAAATTGTTTTGGTAAAAACTACTTAACGATGGCTTGTGCTGCCAAAAGCAATTTTGGCCACCAACCAGTAAAAAAATTCGAGGGAAAATGTTTTCGAATAAGCTATTCATGGCTAGTAAGTTAATAAGTCTATTTTTACCTTGCGAAGAGGTCCCTCACGTTCTGTTCACTGCTTCCAACATATTTGCTTAACAATTCAGGTCCTTTAATGCTGACAAAATTCATACCACACTCCTTCGCAATTACACCAGCTAAAAGTGTCTTCCCAGTTCCTGGCGGGCCGTATAATAAAACACCAGAGCGCATGCGGAGACGGCATTTCGAGAACAAATTCGGATGCTGAAAAAAGGAATTTAATTAGACTTTTGTGCCATCATCATCTGAGAACAAAAGAATGTATTTCTTAGAATAAATCAAGGGCAATGATGGCAAAAGATTAGACTACAGCTCGAGAATTTTCAGAACAGAGTCAAGCTTGTTGATTGAAACAGTTACTACGCTACAATCATTCTTAATAAACAAAGCAAATAAATTTGAGAACAAAGAAATCCATATCGTCTAAATTTCATTTATCTTCTGTTTCTTTATTCTCACATTTAGTCAAATTCTGCGTTTTCCTTCAAATGTTCCCAATCCCATAAAGGAAATATAGATTGCCACTATTTGAAAATATGGGTGAATACGAAGAAAATGAAAATACTGATCTTTCAGTTTCACAGCATACAGTTTCAATATTTGCTTCAACAGCTATTTGGTCTAACAAAGACTGAAGCTATGAGAACTTGAATTTCAGATATCTTAAGATTGAAGGTTCTGCGGCGTCGTGGCCTAATCCGCTGGCTCGTGGTGTCAGAAGCTTAGCGGGTCGGGGTTCGAGGCCCAGCTACTGCAGCGTCACAACCAGGGTCAAAGTCTTGATTAATTAACCTACCACTGAGATCCTAGCGACTGGCGCTAAATACACCATTTCACCTTCACCTTCGCCATCACCTAAGCAACTTTAAGGACTTGATCTAAGTCAAGTTTCTTATCAAAAACGAGTGTACTCTGATAGGACTAACTTTGATCGGCCATATAAATGTTTCTTGCAGAATCTTCTTTGCTTGGCCTAGTCCTCCAACATGTTCCCAACCATAATCACCAGGTTTATGCAAGTCAATTCCATGAAGACCAAGAGGCTTATAACCATGGAGAGCGTCTTCGAAATTGTTTTCATCTAGTTTTAGTATATCTAAAAACAAAATGAAAAACTTTCAGCAAAGAAACTCTTATACCCAGAAACTTTCTACAGTTTTGAGACTTCGCTTATCGATTTGTTTTGGAGCTTTCACTTTTAATACTCATCCATACAGACCATAGTATGAGTATGCTTTGGTCCAGCCCAAACGATCAAACACTGTTTGTCAAACATTTGAAATTTGCTGGTCAAACAAAATATTTTACAGTTGGACCGAGTCGCAAAACATTGTTGGCCTAAATTGTCTTGCTTGAGACAACCAAAAAATTGTTTTGAAGTTTTTCAAAGACAGCTTAGCAAACTATGCTTGTCAACTGTTCATGTGACATGGCCAAGCAGACAAAAATGGCCGAGCGGTCAAAAATTTAAGTCTATTTATACCAAACTAATCACTGATGTTATTACTGATAGTTCGTCATTATTCTCTAGAATTAAAGAGAAAAGAGTTTGTCTGGAGTTTGGTCAACTGAAATTCTAGCCCCCCCCTCTATCATTCGAAGCCCCCTCCACCGCTCTTTGGGTCTTCTTCGCTGTTTCAGACTTCCTTGTTCCATGCTTATTACAAACACCAACCAATAAGGCACCCAGGAGCAGTTAGTCATATTTGATCTTATATTTACCTTCAATAGAATGTTTCTCTTTGCATTGACGTAAAGCGTGATGTTTTGCTCTTCGCACTATTGCATTCAGATCCGCTGGTAAAAATCCCTCCGTCTTTGCTGCTATTAGCCTAAAAAAAATAAGAAAAACGTTAAAGTAGCTGCCTGCAGATTGTTGAGAAGTATGGACGCTATTGTGACTCATGTTTGTTATCTTGATTGACACTTCCGGTTTGACATTCGTTACACTTGCTGCGTTTCGTTTGTTATGTTAATTAGCTGTAGTTTTGTTCTAACATGTGCTTGATACTTGTAGTTCTTGCTTGATTATGATTCATGTTTTAGTAGTTCTTACGCTGGTGTTTTACTCAAAATCTTATTAGGTTATGGGCCCAGAACTACGCCCAGAATCACTCCTGAAATTCGTGAATCTAGTCTGAATATTGTTAACTTGTTGCCTGAGAAATAAAACTGGAAAGTCGCAGTGTTGGCTGGAATTTTGAGTGATTTGAATCGAAGCTTCAAAATGGCCTCTGACGATAATATTGGTTTTAAAGTGGAAAAGTTAACTGGTGATAACTACTATCATTGGAAGTTCCAGATGAAAATGCATTTAATAGGCAAAGATCTCTGGGAGATTGTAACTGGAACTGAAACCCTGTCTGAAGATGCTACGGCTGAGCAAAGAAGAAAGTTTAAGAAACGTGAAAATCTTGCCCTTGCTTCAGTCTGTTTATCAGTGGCGTCAAATTTACAGATTTATGTCAGGTCGTCCGAAACTGCGAAAGAAGCATGGGATAATTTGGCAAAGCATTTTGAAGAGAAATCCCTTTCTCGGAAGATATTTTATAGAAGAAAGCTCTATGCTGCTCGCATGGAAAAAGGTACCAAGATGTTAGATCATGTTAATTATGTTAAGACACTTTCAGAGCATTTGGAAGCAGTGGGAGATGCTGTGGCAGAAAAGGACTTAGTGATAATTCTTATTAGTAGTCTGCCTGATGATTATAATTCATTGATTACAGCATTGGAAACCATTGCTGAAGAGAAGTTGACTTGGGATTATGTACGCGATAAATTGCTTCATGAGTATGAAAAGTTGCAAGGTGGACTTGCTGAGGCTGTTGGTAATGATGCTCCCCATGATGCATTACTTAGTAGAAAAACATCAGAGGAACAGAAACATGATTTCAAGAAGTTCAAGTGTCATTATTGCAAAAGAAAAGGTCACTTTGCTAAAGATTGCTTTAAAAAGAAAGCTGATGAGAAAAAGCGTCAAAGTCAAGAGTCAGCACATAGAATTGAGAGTGTTGATACTGAAGATGAAGTTGGTGAATCTGAAATAGCATTAGCTGTTGATCGTAATTCGTCTCACTGTGAAGAATGGTGGATTGATTCAGGAGCTTCCCAACATATGACACCTGAAAAGAAAGGATTGTACAATTATGTTGTTTTTAAAGATCCACTGAAAATAAAACTAGCTGATAATAGCATATTGTTAGCATATGGGAAAGGAAAGCTTCATGTAACAGTGTACGATGGTACTGAAAAAGTGAATTTGATTCTTAGTGATGTTTTGTATGTTCCAAAAATACAAAATAAATTGTTATCTCTGCCTTCAATGACAGAAAAAGGTGCAAGTGTGCAGTTCAAGGGACAGTTCTGTGAGTTAATGATTAATGACAAACTTTACAGTATTGGTCATAAGCATGGCAAATTATACAAATTGAATTCACAGCCTGTTCACAAATCATGTTTTGGATCGTCTAATGATGATGCAAATAATGAGTCCGTACAGTTATGGCATGCACGCTTTGGTCATTTAGGATATGATAACCTGAAGTTATTGAACAACAAGTCCATGGTTGATGGCTTTAAGATTAATTCAAAGGAAGAATTCAGTCGCGACTGTGAAGGATGTGCTATGGGAAAGCTACATCGCCTCCCTTTTCCCAAGAAAAGCAACCATGAAAGCAGTCAATTGCTGGAACTCATTCATACTGATGTATGTGGGCCAATGAGTGTTGAATCAATTGGTGGATCAAGATACTTTGTCACATTTATTGACGATTACTCAAGATTTACAACAGTATATATGATCAAGAATAAGAATGAAGTTCTTGTGAAATTTAAAGAATTTGTCAATTTGGTAGAAAATCTCACTGGTAACCGTGTGAAGAATGTAAGGTCTGACAATGGTGGTGAATATGTCTCTAAAGAATTCATTGAGTATTGCAAAAGTCATGGAATAAAGAAAGATACTACTGTTCCTTACTCACCACAACAGAATGGTGTCGCAGAACGAATGAATCGGACAATAATGGAAAGTGTACGATCTATGTTACACCATGCAGGATTGCCTTTACACTTTTGGGCAGAAGCTGTCTCAACAGCTGTTTGCTTAAGAAATCAAAGCCCGACAACTCAATTGAAGGACATGACTCCTTTTGAACGATTTTATGGTAGAAAACCTGAAATCAGTCATCTTAAGGTGTTTGGTTGTAAATCATACGTCCATGTACCTGATGAGAAGAGAAAGAAATTAGACAAGAAATCAATACAATGTGTATTCGTTGGATATCCACAAAACTGCAAAGGATATAAATTTTATAACCCTCTTACCAAGAAGATGTTGGTTAGTCGTGATGCTGTGTTTCATGAAAACACATTCAGTGGTTCCGCTTTCAAAGATGAAAAACGACTTGAAGATCAACAATTGTTTACTGAAGAACCCACAAAGAATGATTTTGTGTATTTTGATGGTAAAGATACAGAAGCTGTCAATGAAGAAGCACATGATGATCATGAAGAAGATGCTGTGGAAGGTAACAATCAACTGGAAGTCATCCCAAGGAGATCACAACGTCAAAGTGTTCCTCCTGAACGTCTTGGAGTCATAGCTGGAGATTGGTGGAATTTTGCTTCTGTTGCTGTTACAGATGAAGATGAACCCAAAACAATGAATGAAGCGTATAACAGTAAAAATTCGAAAAATTGGAAAGAAGCAACTGATAATGAATACCAATCATTGCTAAAGAACAAGACTTGGGACTTGGTGAAATTACCTGAAGGTAAGAATGTTGTATCTTGCAAATGGGTATTCAAAGTAAAGCGTAAAGCAGATGGTAATGTTGATCGCTACAAAGCTAGATTAGTAGCTCAGGGCTACTCGCAAGAAGCTGGAGAAGACTATGATGATACCTTTGCTCCTGTCGCCAGGTACAGTTCAATTAGATCTGTGCTTGCTATTGCAAATCAACTAAATCTCGAAGTTCATCAAATGGATGTCAGAACGGCATTCTTGAATGGAGATTTGGAACACGAAATTTACATGGAACAGCCTGAAGGCTATGTAGATAAACAGAAACCAGATATGGTATGCAAATTGAGAAAGAGTCTTTATGGCTTGAAGCAATCTGCGCGCTGCTGGAACTTGAAAATGAATAGTTTCTTAAAAGCCTCTGGATATGTTCAGAGTGATGCAGATCAATGCTTGTATTATAAAGCAGAGAATAAAGACGGAAAGAAACAGTGTTTTATGTTGATTGCATTGTATGTAGACGATATTGTCTTGGCTACAAATGATCGTCGCATGTTAGAAGAAGAAAAGACTCGCCTGAAAGATCAATTTGAGATGGAAGACAGAGGAGAAATTCACTACTGTCTAGGCATGTCTATCAAGAGAGACAGAGTTGCTAAGGTTCTTCACATCAATCAAAGAGCTTACCTCGAAAATGTGTTGAAGAGATTTGACATGTTTAACTGCAAACCAGTTTCAACTCCGATGGAAGTAGGAAAGAAATATGAAAGATTGAAAGATGGTGAAAAGTCAGCAAATTTAAAGGAATATCAAGCTGCTGTTGGTTCGCTCATGTATGCAGCCATCGCTACTCGTCCGGATATATCAGTGGCAGTCGGAACACTGAGCCAATTCATGTCTAATCCAGGACAAGAACACTTTCAAGGAATTAAAAGAATCCTACGATATTTGAAAGGAACATTAAACTTTGGTTTAAAGTTTGAAGCTCAAGATGGTTTGAATGTAAACCTTCAAGGATATGCAGATGCCGATTGGGCAGGTGATGTAAACACACGAAAGTCTACATCAGGATATATTTTTCAAATTGGAAATTCGGCTATATCATGGAAAACGAAAAAGCAGTCAGTGGTTGCACTATCTTCGACTGAAGCCGAATACATTTCGCTGTGTTCAGCAGCTCAAGAAACAGTTTGGATGCGTAATCTACTTCGAAGTATTGGGTTTGAACAAACTGGTCCTACTACAATATTGGAGGATAACCAAGGTGCTATAGCTCTGTCTAAAAATCCAAAAGGCCACCATCGCACCAAGCATATTGATATCAAGTATCATTATATAAGAGAAGCTACAGAGAAAGGAGATATAGAGCTGAAATATTGTCCAACAGAAAGAATGTTCGCTGACATCTTGACAAAAGCATTGCCGAAGGCAAGATTCGAAGAGTTACGAACATTGATTGGAGTAAAAGACTTTGCTTAACCTTTTCGTTATTTGAACTTGATAAACATTCGTCAAGTGGGAGTGTTGAGAAGTATGGACGCTATTGTGACTCATGTTTGTTATCTTGATTGACACTTCCGGTTTGACATTCGTTACACTTGCTGCGTTTCGTTTGTTATGTTAATTAGCTGTAGTTTTGTTCTAACATGTGCTTGATACTTGTAGTTCTTGCTTGATTATGATTCATGTTTTAGTAGTTCTTACGCTGGTGTTTTACTCAAAATCTTATTACAGATAACTTTTTATTGTGCCTGACAACAGCCCTTGCAAAAGTAACCAAGGCTGAGGCCTCAGTTACACTATACCGGCATGCCTCGTCGCGCCTTGAATTTCGTATCGGATTGGGCTTCCAGTTACACTATGACGACTCAATCCGGTATAAGACGCTCCGCAAATCGTCATGAAAATCATGGCGCTCTGGAGGTGATATGACAATCAAGATGCGACGCGGCGACACAGTGTAATCATGACTATCCGATATATGACCCTCCGAAACCTTGCTTTCTATTGTTTCGCAAAACAGATGCGAAGCAAATCTGCGAAGGAGCAACCGTGGCGTCTAAGTGAAATTGCATTGACTGTTATGAAAACCATGACGCTGCGCTCAGTGTAACTGCTTGGCAAAATCTTATGACGGCACGAAAATTACTCTAAGGTGCCAAATAAACGGGGGTCTTAATAAATGGGGGTGGGAACTATTTGAAAATATTAATAAACGGGGGTTTTAATAAACGGGTGGGTGGGGAATTTTATACACTACACTAGCTACAAAACTGTACTATCTCTATCATACACTACACTACCTAAGATTACAGTACTGAGTGTAAACGTTTTGTACACTACTGTGTTTTTCTGAGTTATTTCATCAAAAATAAGGCTTATGAAGTGTAGTTTACTTCTTTCAGAAGTGAAATTTTTTCTTCCAAAATTTTTTTCTTCCAAAATTAATAAACGGGGGTCCTAATAAAGTCCTTAGGGGTGGGGAAAAAAGCTCGAAATTAATAAACAGGGGGACGTTAATTTGGCACCTAAGATGACTGGTATACGATAGTTGGTTCTGCATCTTTTACAGGATCTGGTTGAAAATCAAATTGTCAAGGTCATCGAATACCAAAACAGCCGGCTGACGCCATCTTGCTTCTTCGAAGGCCGTGGAGAACCGCGAGATGATATTTTCTGGCTTTTTACCTTGAAAAAAGATCTTAAGTTCAGTTTAATATTCAGATAAAGGGAGGCATGTGGCAGCCAACCCAACCAATCATAAAGTTATTACCGTGTCCCCCCAAATCATAACCAAGGAAGGTTTTGTATATAGCCTAAATCTGATGCAAAGAAATCGCAGGGTACGACTTTTTTATTTGCCCTAAAACCACGCCCTAACTTTCCTTGACCACGCCCTTTTGTCCCTCAATTGTTGGATGTCTGGCTAAGCCACAGAAGACTGGAGCGAGCAAACGGACTTTGCATGTCTACAAAGCACCGGTTATTCTGCCATTATGTGGACAAACTTCAAAAACCCCTAAGAGAAACGTAGATCTTGCTCTACCGCGATGATACAAAAGCGACCTTATTTACTGTAAGCCCTGGCCAAGCGATCAAATATTGTTCGCCCATTTGAGACAAACATTTGAGATTAGCTTTACAAGCAATGTTTGACCGTTTGGCCACGTCACGAAACATAAGTCGAGAAGCAGAATGTTGGTTTACAATTTTTGTGAAAACCTTGAACAGCAGTTTCACAATTGTAGTCATCTCCTGAGACCAAACTAAATCATTTCTCTGCCTCGGGATAAAATCTACTCGACAGCCCAGAATGAGCAGTGAATTAGGCCCTTCGTTGTTTGTCAAAAATTTGCAATTGGCTTATCAAACAAAACATCTGACCGTTGGACCACGTCCCAAAACATTGGTTGTAGAGCATTTTTTCCTTGTGGAAAGAAGAAAATATCAAAGATTTATTACCTCGTAAAGAAGTGCAGTTGATAAATTCTGTATGAGCAAAATACGGGGGTTGCTCACAGAAGCTGCATAACACTCGTGCAAATGATGTCCTTCCACAGCCACCAGCAACACTCCGAGAGCTTCCACAGATCAAAAGAGCTCCTTTCTGCCCTTGTATGTCCTTATGTATTGAACCAAGCTGTTGTCGAGTTCGCAGGATATCCACTAAGTATCTTTTAGCTCTTTCGAAATACTCATCAATTCCTCTAAAATAAGAGAATCTTGCTTAAAGAGCAGCATTCTTTAGCACTGCAAACAATAATGTTTTCGGGGAGGGAGGTGGTCATGGAGTATAACCTTGGATTGCAGCCACCCTTTTTTGAAATTGCAGCCTGGAATTCTACAGGGCGTCCCAAGTCATTCTTGTAAGTATTGCAGAATTTTCATAGACTTATTGAAATAGAGAATGGAAGCAAAAAGCAGAATTTCATAAAAATTAGAGATAAAAATTTGCTTTAACCACTCACCCAAACTTTGAAAACAGAAGGAAACTGTGTTGATTTTCAAATTTGGAGACAAAAATTTTCCCCTTTTTGGTATCTTTCACTGGGTCTTCATTGACGACGATAGATATGTTAGCGAGAGTATTTTCATCTATAATGAAATACTTTTGTCCAAACTTGGACTCGTTATTAGCAGCCAGGATAGAAACAGACACAAGGACAACGGACTCTACGAATAAATAGAACATTTCAAAAAACCAGGCGAAATGGAAGATCCTCAAAACTGTCCTAAAAGGTTATTTCCAAAAGTGCATTACAGTACTACTCCGCTACTGAGAAACTCGTTATTGTAAAACCAGATTGCTTGGTTTGGTTTCTTATAAATACACTGTAAAAGCCTTATTTGGCCCCAGGGGGCTTATTCCATTTTGGAAGTTTTCGAAGGGGACTTATTTGATAGGGGGGCTTATTACAGAGTGGGGGCTTAATTGATTATTTAGCATATTTTGTTCTTTATTTGTCAAGACGAATGCTACAGACATTAAAAAAAATCTATAAAAGAAAGTTTTAACGTTAGATCACATGAAATTCGTAGTAACTAAGTAGTAATTAGTTGTTGTAAGACACAAGTTTTGGATATAAAACACGTTACAACTTAATTTCACTTAATTTCGTATGTTTACTACTGAACTTTCAAGTAACGAAAATAAGAAGGGGGGCTTAATAGAGAGGAGGGGTTATTTCAAATTTTCAGCTTGAAAAGGGGGCTTAATACAGAGGGGGGCTAAAAAAAGAGAGGGGGTTTAATAGAGCTTTTACGGTAAAGTAAATATATATGAAATGAACATATATTAAACAATCTGACAGGCTGTAGTTGTAAGTCGGTTTCTTGGTGGTGGTGTAAAACTGTATTTTCCTTTCTCGGAGAGTTCTTTGAGGCTGCACACAGGCTAATCATTGGCATTTCACATAGCGCCTTAAGGCCTGGGTAAACTAGGAGACATATCGCGCGTGACATTGATGTCCCCTCGGTGTCTCCAAGTTTAGCAACCACCCCAGTTTTGTAGCGCGCGACAAAATTTTTAGTAAGAGACACGCACATGTTTCTGGGAGACAACAGAAACATTTCTTGTCTCCGTGACATGCAAATGACTTGGGGGTACATGTTGCTCGCTTGTCACTCGCATGTTTAGCCACCCTGGGAGTCACGCCGAATACAATGTCGCGCGCGACAAGTCTCCTGGTTTAGCCATAGCTTTACCTTCTGTACAGTTTAATCTTAAAACTGCGTCATTATTAAGAATAACACCACCATCGGATGAGGTGCATTTTTCACGTATCCACTGTCGAAATAACTCTAGAACCGAATCGTTTGTCAAAGATGAATCCTAAAATGAAGCAAAGCCGAAAATAAGGCGTCATAAGATGGTAATAGATAAAAGAGATAAAACAGAGCTCAATTGGAAAATCTTTACCAAAACAAACCAATATTTTCTACATAAACCAAAAGTTTCACTCCCAGTCACTTCTCACGGTCAAAACCCTTTTAGAATCGCGAACTAAAAACGTTCATTAATTAAATTAATGCTACCAATATTAGTACAGTAAAACTTTGCACCTAGGCCAAGTTTTTGATGTTTCCTGCGATATTAGCTGCGAAAACTCGATTTCTTAGTGATTTGAAAAATTTCAATCCCGGGGGCCTGAAAAACGTCTATATATCCAAATCAGAAACACGTTGCCATACCTCTTTCTCATGCAACGTCAATACAACACCAACAGGTGAGGATGGTTTCTGATGATGACACTTCACACTGACGATCATGCCTTGTTCTAGTTGAAGAAACTGCAGTAATTCTGTAGTGACAGCGACATTTCGTGGAAGAACAAAAAACTCCATGGATTCTGACTTCACACAACAGATCTGGACAACAGCAGCTGGAAAGAAATTGCATAAAGTTAATTTTATATTTAGCGGTTGAATTTTTGAAGACTTTTGCTCCATTTAGATACAATTTATAGCTGCTTTATATTGTCTGCCAGTACCCGGCAGCATTCCATTTCAACTACTGGTTGGTGTTGTGGATAATTTTGAGGTCTCATTCCCTAAGTAGTTGTACTTGGAATATCAACGCCAGGACGACCTGCAGGGGGCCACTGTCAGAGTGTTTACTACGTCCTCAGTGGTTCTTTAACGTCCCAATTTATTTCGAGACGGGCCCGCCATTTTACGTAAACATCCGAGTCACAGAGAGCAAGGTATTTACACCTTAAAATTGAACCCCCTTGCCTGGATCAGAGTTTCAATGTCTTACAGACCTGTTCAAATGAGGGCCTTGTTTTCAAAATTTACGACTGACAGACTGTAGGTCTCACAAAACATAAACGATATAAAACGATGCACTCACATTCATTCTTTGTAACATCAATTTCTTTTTCCTTTCTATTCTTCTTCTTCTCTAACCTTTTCTCTGTCGGGGACTTGACACGAGAAATTCGCATAAAAACTCTATTCGACGATGAAATACCTTCCGAAGCCCTGCAACAACAGAGGGACTGAAAACTCTCCTCATCCACAAACGCTTGAAACGGATGAAACGCTAGTTGGCTTTGCGATGCAATCGGGTGAATTCGAAGGAGCTTCTCGACGTGTCTATCTGGCTCGGCATGCCGTGAACCTGCCGTAGAGTCACTCGTTGTTTGAAACGGTCTACCATTTTGTTTAGGCACTTCATTTAACACAGCATCATTCTGACTCTTCATTCCAAGGAAATCTGCTACAAATGGCCAGATATCGAAACCTCTTTTACCCTCAGTTTGGACAGAGTTGTTGTCATTTCTATGGTTTTTCTTCTTTATTTTCCTAAAATCTTTCGTTATTATCTTCGATTTCTGATCATTTTCTGACGTACCTAACCTCTCTATTTTTCTAGAATCTTCTCCGTCATTCCTTGATAACGTTGGAGCGATATGCAACTCAGAAAATTCTTCCAAATATGCAAAGTTTGTGTTTGGGACCATCGATTCTACAAAAAAATACTTGATCTGTGTCAACTGTTCACTAAGCTAGATACAATGCTTTTTCTTAGAAAGCCACAATGTCTAATAATGCTTCATTGTAATGGCAAAATGCATACCAATTTTCAGCATGACAACTGCAGTACCTCTAAGGAACAATGGAAACGTAAGACCAGGAGAAACGATTCTGATTTGATTCAGTAGATTTTGTTCAATATTTTGACTGTTCAGCTCCTAAAATATAAAAAGATGGAAGGAAATTACTCTTTTGGTGGCTTATTACTTAAAACCAAATATTGTATGATCATCACAGTATTTAGTGGAATAATGACTCTTGTAAGATGAAAACTTACCAACATTTCCCATTCCTCACTTTTAACTGGTGTGACAACTGCTTGTTGACAAGGGAAAGTTGATGTGATTGGTGACACATGTACCTAGAAAAATTATCATATTAGTTGAGCAATCAATCAATAGTTACAATCAAATAATCAATTGATCAGTCAGTTAGTCAGTCAGTCAGTCAGTTAGTCAGTCAGTCATTCAGTCAGTCAGTCAGTGGGTCAGTCAGTCAGTCAGTCAGTCAGTCAGTCAGTCAGTCAGTCAGTCAGTCAGTCAGTCAGTCAGTCAGTCAGTCAGTCAGTCAGTCAGTCAGTCAGTCAGTCAGTCAGTCAGTCAGTCAGTCAGTCAGTCAGTCAGTCAGTCAGTCAGTCAGTCAGTCAGTCAGTCAGTCAGTCAGTCAGTCAGTCAGTCAGTCAGTGACCAATCAAGAAAAACATGATCCAAATCAGCATACCATATCTGAATTGCTAAGTTTTATAGCATCTGCAAAATGCTTTCCAATGTAAACAACATGTGATGCATCCTGGTTTAAATTTGGTGTCGAGATAGACCATGACACAAATGTTTGATTTTGAGAAAAATCTTCTAGACAAACAGTTGCAGGCTGAAAAAGATTTTATAAGAGATAAAAATTTCAAGCAAACATTTTTTGTAAATTTTAGGCTAAAAAGAAACAAGCAGCCAGGGATATAAGCATTTTCTTTACAGATTTGGGAAAAGTTTTAAACTGTTTGCTTTGCAAACCTGAGATCTCATTGAACTTGTTCCCATATCATCGCTGCCCTCTTGAATAAACAACTACTGTGTCTCGTAGACTGGAATTTGTGCACAATGCACATTGAAGGCTATCTAGACTTATTGCATGAGTCGTTAGTTTCCGCTCCTCCACCACCCCGACACCCCGCTACAACTACGACTCATAAAAGAACAGTTCAAAAACTGGTCAGAAATTCGCTGCCTCGATTTCATGATATTGTTCAGTGAAAATGTGGCGACCCCCCGACAGAAATCTCTCTCATCTCACTTTTCAACTTGACCAAAGCCAAAAGGAGAAATTTCAAAACAGCTTCACGCAAAGAAGCGCAAAGAAGGTTTAAAAAAAGCGCAGCCCAGGTTTTTAATAGATATATCCTCGCTTGCTGAATTAAAACAAAGTTAACAATTTTTAAAATGCATAAAGTTTACTTTGCTTGCGGTAAGCTGTGTTCGACAACGGGCTGCAAAGTGACCGGAGCGGTGTGAAATAAAAACAGAAGTTTCAATTTATAATTGTCGTAAAATATCAAATTTTGTCTCAAAATGCAACTGTTTACACTTTACAGATGAATATTTAATTATAAACTAAAAAAAAAGAAGGGACAAGTCAAGTAAAAAAGAAACAAGTCAAGTCAATGACAATGTAGCTAAAACTGAGGTGGCTCACAACTTTTGATAATTTCAAAATTGATTCAGCTGTCTGTCTGTCCTTATTTCATGTTTATTGCAACCATATTAAAACGATAAACTTGTATCACAAATGAAAAACTGCCATGATATTACAGCAATTTATGAAGCAGATGTACTGTCTGGTACTATCTACAGTATCTAGCGGTTACTCGTTTTAGCCCATAGAAAGTTGTGAAAAAAATACTAGATAAATAATAAAGTGAAACTTGACTTCAAAGTTGAGTTCAAAGATTTCTTCCCGTTCCAAAAGACGTAAAGTTTATAAAAAATTGGCATCTAATATTCAAAATGCAATCAATAAAGTTAAAAAATATTTACTGTCTCATTGCAGTTTGTTGGTTGTTTGCTGGCAACTTCATTTCTTCAATCTTTGATGGATTCCGAGAATTAGACTAGTTTATCTAGATATTTCAAATGTCAAGAAGTCCTCTCGCAGAAACTTTTCTTTTTCACTTCACTTTTTGCTTCACTTGAGCACAGAACCAACTTCTATTCACCCGAAAACATCCAAAATTTGTCGAATTCAAAAGATAGTTTGGAACACTCTCCACTTGGTACATTAAATTTTGCAAAAAAATTAGTTTTGGTGTTTGTGCAAAGCTGTGACGAAGCTTTCCCTCCATTTTGCCAAACAAAGACCTTTTTCCTGGGGGGTCACATTTTCAGAAAAATAAACGGGAAATTGCACGGGGCGGGTCGAAATAGCTGAATAAGCCAATCAGAATGCGGAATCTCGATAAGCTGCTCTCTGATTGGCCCCCGGGATTTCCCGGGGCAGCTGACCAGTTTTTGAGCTAATCTTTTATGAGTCCCAGTTTGAGCGATCTCATTTTAGTGTTGGCCTCGGTCTCATGAGCGATAACAGGGGACTCAGGTAATAAGTCTACAAGGTTGAAAAAACAGTAGGATTAGAGTGAAAGCTAATAAAACCTTGCATTAAAATCACAAAATTTTTAACAAAACACAAAATAAAAAGCCAAACCTGGGTTTTGAAAAAGTTTTTTTTATTAGTAGAAAAAGTAGAAAAAACTCCTGTTAATCTCAAGATATCAAGTTTTCAATGCAAAAATTATATAACCGAGAGTTAGTCAAGGTTCAAAGTTTTACTAGCTCAGTGCTTGTATTATTGATTTTACAAGTGTTTTAAGTTTACAATTTCATAAGGACTTAGACTGAGTGGGGCAAAAAGTTTCACCAACTTCATTTTTTGTGGTTAAAGCCTTTGCAAAATTGGAAACTTTGAATGCTCATAAAATTAAGAACACAAGCAAAAATTAAGAACACAAGCATAAAATTAAGAACACAACTTTGTACTTAGACTAAGTTTTGGATGCTTTGTGTGTTCAATTTGCAAGAAATCTTAGAGCTGCTTATTTCATCTAAAGTTATGCAAAATGAAAGGTCATTGGTTGGATGGGGGCAAGGGTTGAGCTATTCAAAACAAATAATTATATCCACCTTGCATCACCCCTCCCCTATGGCAATAGATCATCACTTCAGTAAACAGCTGACAGCATTAAAATTCCTAGAAATCACAAGACATCGCGTTTTCGATGCAAAAATCTTATAAAGCATCCAACTTAATTTTACTTAACAAGTAGAAATAGTCGGAGTATCTGTAGTATCTGTAGTTTCTGCATCCTGTGCACCGCCATGACGAACACATTTACTCTCTTCTCTCTTCGCCAGTTCAGCCTTCGGAAACTCCTGTTTCCGACGCTCAACTCGCCTTTCGTCTTGTCGGTTTTGTTTGCCAAAAATAAATACTCGGTGGTACGTCATTCCATTTGCCTCTTTGTGATTATAGTATAGCCTCGTTCTTACGATTTTACCTTTGGGAGGTGTGCTGCGGCTAATGGCGAGTCTTGCAAGTTTGAGAAATCGTGCTTTCCAACTCATGAAGGTGATTGGGAGCTCAAGGTGAGACTGTGCGATAAATCACATAACGACATGATATTAACGAGTTTTTAGCCAAAAGTACCCGCGGTTCCAGCTAGGTATCTTGTAGATCCTTACTGCAAACGGGCTGCAATTTCACTTTGCACTTGACTTGCTTGACTTGCCGCGCGCAGACTGCAGACCAAAAGGCTATTGTTCTCCAAATAATAGGGCCATTTCTTTCTATTGTTTTCACCAAAATTGCACACTGCCTGCCCACAACAAAGTTTGCATGCAGCAATGCAAAAGACCAAATGCAGCAAGCTGACAACAAGTCCTGACAAGAGGAGATAATGCCAGAACAGTACCTACTGACAGGAGCTCAGTCTGTCAGTTAGGTCAGGGTTCAAGCCCCAGTGGTAACAGGACAAGTTGGCCCACAACAAATTCGGCCCATCATGTGTTAGACAAGTCGGCATGACAGCATATAATTTTTGCATCAACCATACAATTACAAAAATTTTTAAAGTCACTTCTTGCTTCTGGTTTACTCCTTATATAATGCCATCAATTTTTCTTTTTCAGCTGCCAATGTCCTGCACATTCACAAGCCCATTCACAAACAGGTAAAGACGTCTTTGCTCTGTAAAGAATCTCTGTGAAAACAGTTAATCTGGAAGCATTTGAAAGTTATTTTGTAGATGAAGCATATTGTTTAGCAGGGATAAGGGATCAACTGAACACCAAAAGAAGAGCAACCAAACAATCGTTTTTTTTATGCTGGTTGGGGTGTCCCATTAGCTATAGATCTAATGTGGACCTGCAGCTTGTGTCCTGCAACTGATACTTCATTCTAGAATGAATACCTTAAGTACTCATTTACCAACCTTGGAAGAATGGACGATTGAGTTGAATGCAGGCTTGTAAAAAATCGTACTGATGAGATTTGAAATCAAGATCATCAGCTTAATGCCTTGACTGCTCAACTAGCTCTCTCTATTCTTTTAGAATACATACCTCTAAGCATGGGATTTATTTGTTATCTGAATATTTGTTTTTGTTTTTCTAGGTCATGCCTCAGTTTCTGGTCCTGATACAGATTATGCAATTGAGGTAAAAAAGCTAAAAACTTATAGTATTGATTTATATCTGTATCACCAATAGAACAGTTTCACCAATATTTTGTAAAACTTCTATAACTGCCTCTAATGCAAGCAATATACCACACGAGAGATTCTAGTTGAAAATTTGTTGGTATGTCATACCAATTGTGCCTGCCAATGCCTTGTTTGTGCTTTAATGTTTTGTTGTGGGTTCGAGCCTTGGTCTTTCCACCTGTGTTGCAGAGATAATAACCTTGGGCAAGTTGTTAACACAAATGTGCCTCTCTCCACCCAGGTGTATAAATGGATACCTGGTTGGTAGTTATGAGTGCCGCGTGTGGCCGCACCCTGCTATATGCTAATTCATCCAGACCAGGGGTAAAGTGTAAAGTCGACTGAGTAGCCCTAGGCTAGTAGTAGACTCAAAAACGGCAACTTTACAACTTTACTTTGTCTTTACATAATGAACCCTTTGTTTTGTTGTAGATGGCCTGCTCAAATATACGATATGGTAAAGGAGTTACACAAGAAGTGGGAATGGTAAGTCACTTGAAAAGATCACTTGAAAAGTCACTTGACTGTATCAAAATGAATGCCAAGTAATATGTTAGCTATTTAATTAATTTCCAGCATCTCATCTTATGTTTTAGGATTTTGCCAATCTTGGTCTCAAAAATGTTCTACTTGTCACTGATAGAAAGGTATCAATCGTGGAACCTTATAAGATTTATATTCTGCCTTCGTCTGTTTCTTTTCTCTTGATGTCATCGAAAGTTTCTTTAAAATTCATTATAAGCTCTTTCTGTCCGCACAAAACCGGCCTCTTTCGTGCCGTATTCGTAAGTGAATTCATTTCACACTGTATTTATCATCGTCTCCGTGCAAATGCAAGGCCAATCGGGTATCCAATCATATCGAACTCTTTTGATGTGAACGCAGACTATGATCGTCATCGAGCTACCAGACGGTGATAATTGCAGAATAGTGGAAATAGAATACGATTGAACTTTCTATATTCGACTGTAATCTGTTCCACCAATATGATCTTGGTGAATGTGGGAAGGGGCAGAGACAATTGCCCCTGGGTGAGGAAGACAAAGGGGTGCAGAATTGACAGCAGAAATAAAGAAAAATGAATATCATCATTTTTGCAAAGAAATGGGACAGAAACATTACTGAGGGGTAATTCACTCCTCAACCTCGTACACCTTTGCTATTAATCCTATTGTTTTCATTGAAACTCCTCGGAAATCCTTTTGTTTTTACAGAAATCTCGTACGCCACTGACAATCTTCGTTTAATTGTAAGATCGATACAATCTAATACAAACCTTAATTGACTTTGATACTGGTATGATATTGAATCTTATTAGATCTCTCTTTTATTTTAGCTTGCCGATCTACCTCCGGTCAAAGTTGCTGTTGAATCATTAGAGAAGAGTAAAATAACTTATAAAGTTTTTGATGATGTTCGCATTGAGCCAACTGACGAAAGGTATTGTACGCTCTATTTAACACAGGGCTCTTTTAAGGTGTGCTGTGGCGTCGTGGTGTATCCAGCTGACTCGTGGTGTCAGAAGCTCAGTGTGGTCAGGGTTCGAGCCCAGCCACGATAGCGTCACGGCCAGGGTCGAGGTCTCGATTAGTTAACCTACTACTGAGATCCTAGCGACTGGCGCTAAAACACCATTTCACCTTCTCCACCAGGTAAAAATTGTGTATTTTAGATGCTAGGATCTCAATAGTAGGTTAACCAATCGAAACCTCGCCTCTGGCTGTGACGCTACCGGGGATAAAACCACTGCCTTGCTCAGCTTCTCAGGGATCTTGAATAGGTCGCAAGTTTTAGTGTTGCATTCGAAGAAAAGGGACAAAAGCTTTTCTTCAAAACAAAAGAAGATAGGTGGGACTAAGTCCAAATATCAATTGTCAAGTTTCGTCGATTCCGATAGGTTTGGTGGTCAAATTACTTAGTTGCACAGCTTCAACCTTAAAACCTCAATACAAATTCAACCATTGTGATGCTTTACGTTGTTGGTGCATCTTTTCTACTTTATAACTACTCCTTCTGTTGATTCCAGCTTTCAGTCAGCAATCACTTGTGCCAAAGAAGGCAACTTCGACGGTATCCTCGCTGTTGGCGGAGGCTCTGTTATCGACACTGCGAAGGCGGCTAATCTGTATCTTTGTCATCCGGAAAATGATTTCTTGGACTTCGTCAATGCTCCTATTGGTAAAGGATTGCCAGTGAATAAACAACTGAAGCCTCTTATTGCAGGTGAGAAACCTTCGCACTGTTATTAGCTCTAAGTGAGTGGCAATACGGCTTAATCAGTTTCCGTTAGGCAACTGAAGTCAAAGCTTGGCCGTGTGTGGTAAACATTTGGATGGATGAAAAATCAGTTCGCTCCGCCGTCCTTAGGAAGGGATGTTGAACTAGGGGTTCGCATGCCTTGATGTGACATTAACATTGCTCTAGAATTAAATAAAAAGCCAACTCAAAATAAGTAACAATAAAGGTTAACCATTAGCTACCGAAAAGATCAAAGTTAAGCGGGCGGTCAAAGTCAACGTTCCAAGTAGACTTACTACATGAGTCGTAGTTATCGCTATTGAATTGAATTGCTGAACGCTCAAACTAACTGTAGCGAACAACAACAACATCAATTCAATTCAATGTGAGCGAAAGTTAGGAACTTGGGAAGCAAGTCTACGTTCCAAGTCCAAAACGGGTCTAGAGACTTTTTATAAGTTCATTCGAGTTCATTCATCGATCGTGGCCGATGACCGATCAAGGTAAAGTCTAATTATAGTAAAGATGGGTTATGTGCTGATATTGTTAAAATTTCTGCTAAATTTGCTAATTTTTCCACTGGTGTTAATGCTTTCTTTACACAAGATTTCTTACTTTAAGCGAATTAGCTAGGTTTAAAAAATTAGCGAATCATTCAGCAATTTATCTTGTTTTTTTTGTAGTTCCTACCACAGCTGGGACGGGTAAGTTGCCTCGATTGTTCTTGATTATTAAGTTAAGTTAACGCAGAGTTTGCTAGCTTACAAACTCTGTGTTACAAATTATTACGCAACAGTGTTACTGTCTTTGTGTTATAAACTCTTGACTAATGTTGGCTCCTTGCTTGAATTTGCAATCAAAGCTGTTTGCATGAATGTCGTTGGATTTGCGGTGTTCACCTTAATAAGAATAATAGCATAAGATAAGATACATGTAAAATTTATGTTTCGTTCCATTTAGGTAGTGAGACCACTGGAATAGCAATCTTCGATTATGAGCCTTTGAAAGCCAAAACTGGTAAGATTAATAACAGAAGTTTTTGACTCAATAATATGTATATTCGATACTGCGTGTGGTAGTGTCAATGATGCCTCCAACCTCGTCCCCAGGGTGAATAGGCCTCTACGTGAAACTCCGCTGTCAATATTCGACCCTGGTATCGGCCTTGTCTATTCACAATTTTATTGGCTGTTCAAACAATAGATACTTTAAGTGACGTCACAGTTTATTCAAAATTTCACACCAAAAAGGCTGAAAACTATGTGAAAAACATCTGTAAAAACCAAAAAAATGCTGCTAAATGAAATATTGTATCTTGCCTTACAGTTATCAATGAAATTCTTTGCATTTCCTTTCTAAGAACATCTGCTTTCGGAATCTACATCTTGTTTTGATGCCTAAGCCAAAATTGCCAGTATTTTGGCGGATTTTGTGGCCGGTACCAAAGCCCAAATCGATTTGACGGTTGAGATTCGAGGAAACTCGATTTGGGGCCTGGGGACGAGGTTGTGATGCCTCTTCTCTGGGGAGTTATAGGGGACGACAGGGACTCTGGGGGCCCCTTTTTCAATAAGCAAACATGTCTTTAAAACTTTGGTATTACTTTCTGTGAGTTCTGAGAGAAGTTTCAATGGAGAGAATAATCAAAAACAATTTAGAATATATCTAAGCTAAAAATTGAATATTTTGAAGAATATCGAGGCTCAAAAACAAATATATTCTCATAAAAAGTGTGTATCTTGTAACTTGTCCATATTCATCTCCTAGGCATAGCGAATAGAGCCCTGCGACCTCTTCTTGGCATCGTTGATCCTCTTCACACAAGACACATGCCTAGACAAGTTACCACTTATACTGGATTTGATGTATTCTGGTAAGTACCCGACTTTTATTAGACCAATTTTACAACATTTCAAAAATGAGAATCATGCATGGTGAGAGAGAAACAAAGTAATCTCAAAAAGTAAAAGCGTGTAACCCTAACCCTAACCCTAATTAAACAGCTATCTAACTCACTTGCTAACTAACTAACGTGCTAACAAACTAAATAACTAACTAACTAATTAACTAACTAACTTACTAACTAAATAGCTAACTAACTAATTAACTAACTTACTAAGTAACTTACTAATCAAGCTTACAAGCTAACTAACCAGCTAACTTAATAACTAAATAAGGGACTTAACAAACCAACCAACCAACCAACTAACTAACCATTTAGCTAACTAACTAACTAATAAACAACCTGACTAACTAATAAACCAACCAACTAACTTACTGACCAACTTATTAGCCAAGCTTACAAAGTATAACTAACCAGCTAACTTACTAACTAAATAAGGAACTTACTGACAAATGAGCCAACTAACCAACTAACTTACTAACTAAATAAGGAACTTACTGACAAATGAGCCAACTAACCAACTAACTTACTAACTAAATAAGGAACTTACTGACAAATGAGCCAACTAACCAACTAACTTACTAACTAAATAAGGAACTTACTGACAAATGAGCCAACTAACCAACTAACTATTTAACTAACTAACAAACAAACAAACAAAGTAAATAACTAGCTAACTAACTAACTAACTAACTTACTTACTTACTAACTAAATAACTAACTAACTAATTAAATAACTTACTAAGTAACTTACTAACCAAGCTTACAAGCTAACTAACCAGCTAACTTAATAACTAAATAAGGGACTTAACAAACCAACCAACCAACCAACTAACTAACCATTTAGCTAACTAACTAACTAATAAACAACCTGACTAACTAATAAACTAACCAACTAACTTACTAACCAACTTGCTAGCCAGGCTTGCAAAGTAACTAACCAGCTAACTTACTAACTAAATAAGGAACTTACTGACAAATAAGCCAACTAACCAACTAACCATTTAAATGAATAACTAATTAACTAACTAACTAACTAACTAGCTAACTAACTAACTAACTAACTAACTAACTAACTAACTAACTAACTAACGAACTTACTTACTAAGTAAAGTAACTAACTAACAAATTAACAAACTAACTAGCTAACTAGCTGATCTCACACAGTAACTTGGCTATCTTATCTGCTTACCAACAAGTTATTATTATTTTTCTTTTCCAGCCATGCACTGGAATCATTCACTGCTATTCCATACACAGAAAGATCTCCAAGGCCAGCAAATCCGAATCTTAGACCAGCCTACCAAGGGAGAAACCCAATAAGCGATATCTGGGCAAGACATTCTTTGCAGATTATAAAGAAATATTTTAAAAGGTAAGGAAGCTTTCAAATGGACCAGTATCGAGATTGGTTAGGCCCTTGTGAAACGACCAAACATTGTTTGTCAAACATTTGAGATTTGCTAGTAACTAACCAGCAAGTTGTCGAGCAAAATATTTATCGTTTGGCCATGTCACAAAGAATTGTTTGTCAGACATTTTTTGCTTTCCTCAGGTTTATGAACATTACAAAAACATTGCACCACCAACTTTCTTATTTTTGCTTGTCAAACCTTTTTTTGACGTGGCTGGTCACCATTCTAACATTGTTTGATAATCTATTTACTCCACTGAGCACTGGCTCAGAAAAAAGACTTACAGAAACAACAGTAGTATTTACAGCAATGAAAGCTTGCGAGGAGTGTGTGGAAGGGGATCGTACATCCTAAAATAGGAAATTTCAAACGTCCGATAAAAAATAACTGATTGTTTGGCTAGGGCCGAAGACTTCATAGTTTAGACTTTCCAAGACTATTTTAAAGGTATCGTTCTCTCAAACGCAAACAAAATGGAAGGTTGCTCCTTCTCCACCTTTTTTGAAAAGAAAAACAATTGTCTTTGCTCAAGATTTCACTTCACGGTGATGTACTCATTTTACAAATTGTTGAAGCAACTGTAGCAAATTTAATGAAATGCTCTTTCAAAGATATTGAAAATCAGGCGGCTAATGATAATTTCGAGCTTTGCTTGGTGTTAAATGACCACTTCAACCGAGGGGCATTTCACTCTGCAAAAAGGCGTACGAGATTTCCATTAAAACAAAAGGACTTTCAAGGGACTTTCGAGAAAACATTAGGACTTCCAGCAAAGGTGTACGAGACTTTCAAGGAGTGAATTGTCCCTCGACTGCAACGTCTTGCATTTCTGGCCATCGACAGAGCAGCGTAGCGTAGTGGTTAGCACTTGCGCCATTTGGGCTCAAGGTCTGTGGTTCAAATCCAGGCTAGGGAGCACAGATTTACAAGGTGTAAAAACCTTGCTCTCTGTGACTTCGCACAAAGGTTTAAAATTGGTACCTTTATGATGAAGGCCTAAAAATCCCTCATAACGCCGACTGAATGGCTGCACGCGAGTCGATATCTACTGGGAGTATAGCAAAAAATGGGAAAAGAAAAATGGCCTGTGCTAAGGGGGTAAATAGTTGTAAAACGCTGTGGAATACATGCAGTTATAGGTAACGACGCTATATAAAAGTCATAACCTTTACCTTTTAGGTGGGGGGTTATTCGAGGAAGGGCTTATTTGGAGGTGGGGGCTTATTCGAAGATTTACGGTATAGGTTAAGTGTTTGAGAAATCGTAGTGAGCCTCTTGTAGGGTTCCTTCATTTTAAATCTACTTTGTTTTTATTTCAGTCATGGTCTCTCGTATCCAATATCTGGTCTTGTGAAAAATTATTTTGCTTATGATTACGATCCTCAACACCCGTTAGTGGTATGTGTGTTAGTTTCTAGTGGCCTAATTCTTTTTCCTTCTGATTTTTGCAATTTTTTATCTTCTTCTAAATTCTTGTTTTACAACATCTGTATTTAAATCTAATTCTAGCCATATCCATGCCTATATCTAAATATGTCCACGTATGGCAAACCACTATAGATGTGGTTTGAACATGGACTGCATGATCAGAGAACCAACAACATTTCCACTGAGCTAAAGGGCTCAATGCTCTTCAAGTCATACAACATAAGGCTCTCCTCCCATTTAGCTTTGTGTTTTTGGCTATGTTGAGCTTTTTTCGTTGCACTTTTTGTTTTTATAAGAAAGTTTTTTTTGGGCCAGTATTGAAACTTTCTTAGATATTTCATGTTTTCAGTACCAAAACTTTCTTGTGAATTTCTTAGCAAAAATTTTGGAATACAGTATTTCTATGAATGCACAATTTAAGGCACTGTATACATTGCACAAATACCACTTTTTTCAAAGAAAATAATCATTAGACTCTTTTAATAGCAAGATGAGCGACTGAACATTTTTCATTTCATTTCATTATTAAAGACTTGCAACAATAACACACAGAACATTAGGAGTGAAAGTATGAAACAGAACTTTCTTAAGTTTCAAGAATCCAGTATTGAACTTTCTTAAGTTTGTAAGATGTTGAGCACTACTTTCTTATAAACCACTTTCTTATAAAAAAAAAACGTGTACCATACAAAAGCGAAATGGAAGAAGAGCATTCTGCTGAATGACTTGGAGAGGTACTCGACGATTTCATTGTGTTCTTTAGGTCGATGGAAATGTTGTTTGCTCGTTGATTATTGGGAGGTTCAAATCCACTTATGGTTGTGTGCCACTTATCTGCTGTTTGCTATTTGTGGCAAATGTATGCAAATTTATATGGTTCTGAAGAAGGCTCAACATAGCCGAAACAGAAATAAAGTCAAATGGGAGGAGAGCCTTGGGCTGTATGACTTGGAGAGTTACTTGATGATTTCATGTGTAGCTCAGTGGGAACGTCATTGGCTCTCTCTTCATGCTGTCCCGGTTCAAATCCCACCTATTGTGGAATTCAACTTGAATAGCCTTTGATCAGTACCAAATTTCAAAATTGCAGAGAACAGCGGAAATATTTTTTTTGCTTTCATTGTTTTTGCCAAAAATGTTTCTGCTGTTTCTTGCAATTTCGGAATTCCACTTGTGGAAAAATCTATCCTAGTGTTTGACATTAACAAATAATCAGATTATTTTATTAGATTATTATGATCTATATCTTCACCTATATCTTTATTATTTATGTCTCTTGAATCTACGTTATTATTTTACTATATTTATTATCAATTTTCTTTCCCTTGCAGCCACATGGTCTTTCAGTTGTGATTACAGCTCCTGCAGTATTCAACTTCACAGCACCAACATGCCCAGAACGGCATCTTGAGGCAGCAGAGCTACTTGGTGAGTAGTCCGTTGTTTATAATTTCATTCCTATTATGAAACCTGCAAGAGAAATTGCCTGATTGTCTGATTTCCAAAAGTATTCGTTTCGGGCTGCCCGTGAAGCCAAAATTACAAAATTTCAGGCCTTGGATATTTATGTCGGTCTTGTCCACCGTACAGCAACTACCAGAAAATGGTAGAAATATTCAAGAAATTTCTACTGTTCATTTCTATTTCTACATCTGATCACCACGTTCCTCAATGCCAATTTGGCTTCTCTTTCAGATTGGTGCGATTCGAGCCGCATCTGGGTATAAATTCCGCCCTAGTTCATTGTTTCGGTCTGTTTCTGACGTTCATACTCTGAGGATGGTCCGACGAAAAAGCTTTTAAGTATGCCCGAAAATGTTGCCGCTGTTTATTGCGATTTTGAAGTATTGTGCTACTCATAAACTATTTAATAAATGATAAACAAAAAAAATTTAAAACAAAGTACACACATTTTGAATTAACGTATTTAAAGGGGTTTAAGGGGTTATAACTAAATTGCATTGTTCAACTTAAGAAATTGGCGATCGATTTCAAGGATCAGCCTTTTTTCTTGTCAGCGAACTTTTGGGAGGGGGCGCTCTTTCAAGAGGGGGGCGCTCATTAAATTCCTTTAAATTCCTTTGATTTTTGGGAGGGCGCTCATTCGACGGGGAGGGGGGCGCTCGGTCGAGGATATATGGTATCTGAGTCTATCTGAGTCTATCTAGACAGTAATAAATATCTGAGCCTATCTTCAAATGTAGCTATTATTTCATACTGGTAGTAGTTTTTAAAAAGTCGAAAACCTGTTTGTTTGCGGCAGGTCTTTACTACTGTATAGCTAGTTTGCATTTGATACGAACGCAAAAACATAATGTAATAATAAATAGCCTAAAAAAGATAATAATTTTCAATGCTGCATTTAGAAATTAATTATTATCTTTGATAAATCTTCATTTATCGCACTGATTTTTTTCTTAAGTAGAAGTGTGCAACACGAAGAATACACTTATTTCCCAGTAAATATTTTTTAATCTCAATAAACGTATCATTATTAGTTGCTATAAATAATCACACATGGTCAGATTATGGTAGCTACGGTGATTTTATATGAACAATAAAAAACTAAAAACAAAGCATAAACAATTAACATGCGACCGCGGGACAGCGAAAAGGTACGCGGGCTTCCCTTATCTGAGCTTCCATGTTTGGATAGAATTATAAATTTTAGATAGATGCCCTGTCGTTCATTTAATTACAAATATGCAGCTGGCAGATTAAAGCAATTTATAACATAACGCAATTTCGGTTTGGTTGATTCATGCTACAGTCCTTTTTGAATAAGACCCGCACTTCCTCTTAGCACTAAGTAAAAAGTTACAATTTTGGCTAGTTCCCTCCTGAAATTGTATTTCGAATCGGCAAGATTTATATTGATGTACAACCAAAAAATTTTAACTAAAAGCGGTTAACAAAAGCAACAAACCCATTGCTGGAAAGTAGCTTGCATTTTTTTCCTCCCTGAGCCCTCAAGTTGCAGTTCTTTACCATTTATGCGAACCCATCTACTTATTTATCGGTTTCTTATAGAAAAAGTGTAGTCTACAGTAAAAACCCGGATATAAGAACCTTTCTCGAATAAGAACCTACAGTCTGAAATCTGCAATTTATGCTATACATCGGATTAACTGATTGAATCTCTTTAATTTAGCTTTACATTGTTATCATCCCGGGTAATGTCTGTGCAGTATAGTGGTTTAGTGTTCAGTAAGGTGGAGAATTTTCAGTACTGAATCTGTTGTACTGATGATATTACACGCTTGGTTTTTATAGGAACCTAGCTCAAGGCCTAGTTCTGAAAGTTCCTTAATTTTGGACCTCTTTCGAGATGATTGTAGTTCCAAAAGTTCCTTAATAGTTCCTTAATTTTAACTGCATGTTCAGTTTCATGAGTACTATACAGAGACACTTAGATGTGAGCAAAGCTCGAGACTACTCACGGAAACATTTGATGCATCCGTAAACGATTTATGTGATTTTCGACTGCAAATGAAAGGAACCGGCATTGTAATTCTTGATTGTTTGCAGTGATAAAACTATTCAACAATAAAAGGTTCTTTAGTTATTTTCTCTCTAGTAGTATAAGTTCTTTAAATTTTCGGGCCTTCTACATGTAGGTTCCTTATAAAGTGGTTCCTTCTAAAATAAGCGTGTACTCCACTGTACCGAGTATCCTCCACCGTACAGATGTTATCCCTCCACCATACTTGATATCTCCCACTGTACTGCACAGACATTACCTGGGTTGGTTATTTGGGCTAGCATTGAGAACGAAAGGTAGCAATCAAGCAAGAAACCATCATTCACTGACGCCTATCTCCCTTCTTTATGAAGGTTCCGTTATCGAGTGCTATTAACCGAAAAGAGTGTCTTCAAGCCTCTAAAACCCGCGCGCACGGTGAGAATTTTGCTGAGCAAACTGCCACGAATGGCACTTTGCTCAGCAAAATTCTCACCGTGTGCGACGGGCTTAATAACGGCGAACTATTTTTTGTCTGTAGAGTTTATCTTGCTGATAAAAAGAGGAAATTCATTTTTCGTAAGGCCCTTCTTTCTAATTAGCCTTCCTCTCTAATAAGCCCCCTTTCTAATGATTCCCCTTAAAACATTGACATATATGCCCCCGGCGCTCAATAGAGCTTTTTATCTATCATGTCCAAACTCTAGAGCATTGGCTGTTTTAATTGAAGCAATGGCAGCTGAAAATACATCGTATCGATTCGTTAAAAATTTATGATTTGTATCAGTGTTTATCTTTGCTTATATCAACAGCTTATGTATAGTGAGACCGCCGAATTGATTATTCATTGCTGCTTATAATTTCAGCGGTTTGATTTATTTAGAAAATCAGATCTATACAAAATCAGAGCGCAGTACGCCGAAGGTATAGTTTTTCTTGCTGGCTCAAAGAGGTCCGTTGTGAATAATTTTCCAGAAGAAGTCATCAGATCAGACGTTTAGAAATGAGATTTCTACTTGTAATTCTGGCGTTTCTTCCATGTTTTTCTTTCCAAAACGACTGCACAGTGAAAATTTCTAAAGGGCATTTCTATCGTAAGATAACTGATGGAAATGACAAAGAAACCAACAGACCGGATGAACCGGTGTTGAACGCCGAGTTGTTCGAATGCGGGCAAAAAGATTCCTGCACAAATGTGGCTAAGTCTACAGATACAGACTCTTTTCAAATAGTTAATGGTGAAGCAGAGCTGAAGAACATAAAACGACCAGTCATTGTATGGGAAAAACAAGGTAAGGGATTTTTTACTGGAAACTTGCATTTGTCTCCTTCGTTTTGCACTTGTTTTGCATAGAACTCAAGACATCTACGCCCCCTAATCACTCAAAGTTGCGTAGAATTTATAATAATTGTAATCGTTGCTTATAAATTTACCGCTAATATTAGTTGCTTGCAGTTAAATAATCAAAAATTCTCATAATATTGAGTACTTAACAATCTAGAAAATATCTGTAATAGGTTCTTCTCCTTCGTCCTCAATTCTTTCTTGTTCTTCTTCTTCGACTTCTTCTACTTCTCCTTCTTCTTCTTCCTCTTCCTGTTCTTCTTCGTTCTCCTCCTACTATTTCTTCTTCTTCTTCTTCTTTTTCTCATTCTTTTTTTCTTCTTCTCTTTCTTCTCCGTCTTCTTCTTCTTCTCCTCCTTTTTCTTCTTCTTTTCCTTCTCCATCTCATTTTTCTTCTTCTTCCCCTTCTTCTCCATCTTCTTCATCTTCTTTCTTCTTCTTCTTCTTCTTCTCCTTCTCCTTCTCCCTTTTCTTCTTCTTCTTCTCCTCCTTTTTCTTCTTTTCCTTCTCCTTCTCACTTTTCTTCTTCTTCCCCTTCTTCCCCATATTCTCCATCTTCTTCTTTTACTTCTTCTCCATCTTCTTCTTTTTCTTCTTCTTCTTCTCATTCCTCATTTCCTCAGGCTATCTGCATCCCCTGCAGATTATTGGTTTATATTATAAGGCTATTGTTGAACAGGAGGAAGAGACGTTGCCGTCCTCTGTTTGTTAGAGGAAGCTTTGTTATTGTTTTCCATTTCTCATAAACGATACGTATACCGATAAGAATTTTAATGAAAACCCTTCAAATTTTAGATGAGACGCTAAAGGAAGATTGGATTATGATTCAAAGACGAGTCGATGCATCCGTCAATTTTGCTCGCAATTGGTCTGATTATAAATCAGGCTTTGGTTGTTCGTTTGGAAATCTATGGATTGGATTGGAAAGATTGCACTGTCTGGCTGGTCCTGGCAAAGGGACCATCTTGAATATTACGCTCCAAACTCTATCCCAACCAGATAAAGTGTTTTACGCTGGGTTTACGTTGTTCGAGATTGGAAACGAGGCTGGTGGATATCGACTGACTGTTGGTGGATATTCTGGAACTGCTGGTGATTCTTTGATCCTTCACAACGGGATGAAGTTCTCGACGTATGACAGAGATAACGATGTTTGGGGAAGCAATTGCGCTGCTGAGTTTAAGGGGGGATGGTGGCATAAGAGCTGTTTTACGTCAAATTTGAATAATTTTTATCCTGACCGCAACATGAGTGGCATGAATAAGTTTGAGAAATTCTCGTACATGAGCTGGAAAACATTAGATAATGGAGAAGGGTATGGAAGTGTCCTCAAATCAGAGATGAAGATTAAAATCACAGAGAAGGCCAAGAACTGTTGATTTCATGTTTATAATTTAATAGCACAAAGTGAATATCAAACATGATTATTAACTAACTAACTCTTTCTTATTCTTCAAGGAGAGGAGCTTTCGCAGAAGATTTTTGCGTCTTCACATTGTTGACCTAAATTTGGCGAAATCATCCCCCCGAAAATTTCAGGAACACAAAAATTTGCGAAAGGTTTTTCTCGCGAAAGTCTCGAAACACGACTCCCCAAAATCTGCTATATGGTAGGGATACTTGTATTTTAGATCGCAACATTTGTAAATAGAACGTTGTTTTGTAAGGTCTGCTAACAAGCAGTCTTAACAGACTGACGGGGGCACCGTGGTTAATAATAAAATCTGAAAAGTTTGATAATTTGGCCAGGACATAACGATCGTTTGATAATCGCACTGTATTGCATTAGACGATCCTCGCGTACAGTAAATGGAAACAGACCCCATTAGTATAATAGAAATCGAGGGACATTTCACTTTTCAAGGAAGGTGTAGTGATTTTGATTTCAGCTACTGGATTTCAGAGGGAAAAATTTTTTAAATGTTTTAATTTATTTTAGAAATTATTGCAATTTAGAAATAATTTATTTTAGAAATTATTGCGTTTCTGAACAGCTCCTGTTTTTCTTCGCTCATTCATCCTGAGACTATTCGTAAAATTTATGTAGCTTCGGCACAGAACAGGGATAATTGGTTTTTCCTTTTTTACAATTCAGACAGGCTTTTAATATAAGGAGGCATTTAGTCTAAGATCAGAGTTTCAGGCGTTTATTCAAACGAGGACGTCTAAAGGAGGGTCCCGGAGGGCTAGACGAGATTTTTATCCATTTTGGTTAGGGACTTGTCGCCCGAACTTCAAAAACATATCCGCAATCTGCTAAAGAGTATAACCGACGTTGTGCCAATTCTACGAAAACGTATACTCTACTTCAAACAAAAGAATACCCAAATATATCAAATTTCGAAATATCTGCAGTCGGTGACATTCCTTATACAACAATTTCGAAAATTAGTATTGATACTTATACCCAAATTCAGAGTTTGACACTGTTCCTTATTCCAAAATCGTAATGATGTCGCTGTGTTTTGATTTTCGTACCGTCATAATATTTTGCTCAGCAGTTATACCCGAGCGCCGCGCCATGGTTTTCACTTCGATCATTGCAGTCACACTGAGACGCTACGGCAGCTCTTTCGCAGATTTTCTTTGCATTTCTTCTGTGAAACAATAGGAAAGCAAGGTTTCGGAGCGTCATATATCGGATTGGCATGCTTACACTGTGCTGCCGCGTCGCGTTTTGATTTTCATATCACCTCCAGAGCGCAATGATATTCAAGACGATTTGCGGAGCGTCTTATACCAGATTGCGTCGTCATCGTGTAACTGAAAGCCCTATTCGGTACAAAATTCAAGACGCAACAAGGCATGTTGCCACAGTGTAACTGGGGCCTGAAGTCATTTAAAATCGTATCCATCTGAGCAGCACGTATCCCCATTGCCTAAAATATACAACCACCACCAGCAATCGTATCCTCATTGCCTAAAATATACAACCTCCGGTACCGGTACTTGCTTCTTATCAAACCAACAGATAACTCATCGTATTGTTCTTAGGTGCGGATGTAATCAATGCAAAGGCAGAAGATGCTGGGAAGATCCTATCCGATGTCATACGACAATATATGTATGATCTTGATGTAGACGATGGCCTAACAGCACTGGGGTTCTCGCAAGAGGATATCCCTGCATTGGTAAAAGGAGTTCTGCCTCAACACAGGGTGACCAAATTGGCGCCCGCAGGTGAACCACACGAAGAGGAGTTTGCCTCGCTTTACGAAAATTCGATGAAAGTATTCTCATAGGATGGGATGGTCAAAATAGACTCAGTATACAGACTGATTACCTGAGTCCCAGTTATCGCTCATGAGACCGAGGCTAGCACTAAAAGGAGATCGATCAAACTAGTAGTTTGAGCGTCCATCAATTCGATTCAATAGCGAAACTACGACTCAGGTAATCAGTCTACTCAGTATATATATATGTATTACATAATTTTTTATCTGAAAGTAATATAACAGTTTTATATAGTCAGTGGTGCAGAGCTGGCGAAATAACTAGGAGTGGGGGGGGGGGGCTGCTGCAGTAAAGAATTTCTGTATGTTGCACTGGAACTGATGCTACGGTCCTGCACTGGTATTTGCCGGAGGTGCACAGTTATTCGGGGGGTATACATCCTCATCCCAAAGATGGTGGTCTCACCACCTCTAGATTGACTAAGATTGGATGTTTTTCATATTGGTTATCAGGATCTATGGTACAGTATCAAAATAAGGATCTATGATACAGGAAGGGTGGCGTGCGCCTCATGTAATCGCTAACTGGGTTTACCAGGCTTTCGTACTGAATGCTGGGTCAGAGACAGCTCCCAAATTGATCCAATCCGGGTCAGTTCGCCTCATTCAATCAAGGCCTTACAAGAGTTCTTGGAATAACTCTCAAGAAAACTTTACTATAATAAAAGCTTTGATTTTAGAGACTAATTGGATATGTAAGGAGTTTAGAAACAATTGAAGTTTTTATAAAAATGAGTGTACTTTAATGGACTAATTTTTGCTTTAAATTACGGTTGAGATAAATGTATTTACAACCTTTTAAATAATAATATTATAAGTCATAAATACTGTAGATGTAAAATCTGTTTAAAATTGTCTGTTTGTCCAAAGCAAAAGAATCTTTATTGTGTTACTTGAATATTGATTTTCAGAGATAACCGAAATTGTCGGTTGTTTTGTCTTCAGATAATGTTCCAGTTCTAAAAGTTGAAGAGGTCCAAGGTTCCAAGAGTCCATTTCCAAAGGTCCAAGAGTTATTCCATTCCAACGTTCAATGAGCCTCTTTCTGAAATCGGTGGCGCCAACCAAAAAAGCGCGCGAAACAAATAGTTTTGTGAGAAGAAGGACATTTTACTGCACAAATCGAACTGTTTTCTTACTTTGCGCTGAAGATGAAAGTTTTCACACCTGAAATATCCTGGCATCAGAAAGAACCTGTATTCAGTGTCGATTTTTGTAAATCTACTTGGAGACTAGCCTCTGGAGGAGCCGATTTCACTGTTAAGGTGATGTTGTTCGCGTGTTACGTTCGATTGCCCGATATGC
>JACTAT010000032.1:4391521-4401564 GCA_014526335.1 Chrysaora quinquecirrha
TCGGCCCTCTCGCTGCATGGCCGCCTTGCGCAAAGATACCTTACTTTTCGTAAAAGGCTTTGTGATAGGCCTAAAGCGTCGCTATACTCACTACACGAGTCTCTAGTTTACGCTCCCCTTATTTTTATATGTCACTCCACACTGAGCGATTGTAGAAAACAACAACAACAACATCGAGCGAAGTAGTGGGACTTATGGAGTGAGTCTGAAGCGTCGCGTCGATCTACCCTGTCTTCCAGACCTTTTGAGTGTATCCATCAGGCTGTCAAGTCTTCAGTTTTTGGGGAGTTCCAAAAGAATCTCAACTGAAAATTTTTCATTTGCGACAGCTAGTTACACAAATTTTTCTTAAGTGTATTTAATGTTTTGACTTTGAAGACACGAATTTACTTTAACTATGTGATAATGCTGTCACCTTTGATAAAGAAAGATACAAGATAAGATCGTCTGCTAGACAACTTAGTAATCTTCTGGAAAATATTTCCCATTTCAAACTTTTTTAAATAATGTTAACGAAAGTAGCAGATGATTCGTAGCAAATCAACCTGGCCGATTATCTACAATGATTGCTTACTGTCTTGAGATATAAGAATTTCCACGAATATCCTAAGAAATGAAGATGCTTATGAATATATATGAAGGTATTGCGTTTGAAGGAAGAGACTGTCAATATGGTATGAAATGAAGATGCTAATGACTATGGTATGAAAATGAAGATGCTAATAACTATGGTATGAGATGAAGATGCTGACGACTTTGGTATGAAATAAAGGTGCTAATGAATATGATATGAAATAAAAATACCAATGATTACTGTATGAAATGAAGATACTTATGAATACAGTATGAAATCAAGAAACTAATGAATACGGTATAAAATGAAGATGCTAATGAATACAGCATGAAATGAAGATGCTAATGAATACAATTTGAAATGCAAATTATGAATATGGAATAAAAAAAGTTGCTTATTTTTTGTGATATGAAATGAAGTCATGAAAATGCTGATGAATATGGTGTAATGTGTTGATGAATACTGTATGAAATGAAAATATCAATGAATGCTGTATGAAATGAAGATGCTAACGAGTATGGTATGAAATGAAGATGCTAATGAATACAGTATGAAAAAAAGATGCCAATGAATATGGTACGAAATGAAAAAACTAATGAATTCGGTATGAAATGAAGATGCTAACTAGTATGGTATGAAATGAAGATGCTAATGAATATGGTATGAAATGAAGATGCTAATAAACATGGTGTAAAATGAAGATGCTAATAAATATGGTATGGAATGAAGATGCTAATAAACATGGTGTAAAATGAAGATGCTAATAAATATGGTATGAAGTTAAGATGCTAATGAATATGGTATGGAATGAAGATGCTAATAAACATGGTGTAAAATGAAGATGCTAATAAATATGGTATGAAGTTAAGATGCTAATGAATATGGTATGAAATGAAGATGCTAATGAACATGGTGTAAAATGAAGATGCTAATAAATTTGGTATGAAATAAAAATGCTAATTACTCTGATATGAGAAGAAGATGCTTATTAATACAGTATAAAATGGTGACGCGAATGAATAGTATGAAATGAAGATGCTAATGAACATGGTGTAAAATGAAGATGCTAATAAATTTGGTATGAAATAAAAATGCTAATTACTCTGATATGAGAAGAAGATGCTTATTAATACAGTATAAAATGGTGACGCGAATGAATAGTATGAAATGAAGATGCTAATAAAATGGCATAAGATGAAGATTCTCATACAACAAAGCCACATTTTAATTAGCGTAAGTTTCATTAATCTTCCCTGCTGGAGGTCTCTGCATATTCATACTTCAATCTTCTCACTGCCCCCGGACAGATTCGCCATCTCATTGCAATAAACACCACCATTAAGTAATCACCCGGGGGAAAGCATCAATCAGTTCCTTATCATTCAAAGCAACAGGTCACAGGGTCACTAGACAGTTGTATACACGGTTGCATAGTAGCTGGCTATAAGCGTGTGATCTCGAAACAATATAAGGTTATTCACATTCTAACCGAGGTCAGTACCCGTATTATTAGATTTTGAACCAAAATCAATTACCCCTTCGCACTACGGTGTATTTACTACGAAA
Organism: Chrysaora quinquecirrha; assembly: GCA_014526335.1. NCBI lineage: Eukaryota > Metazoa > Cnidaria > Scyphozoa > Semaeostomeae > Pelagiidae > Chrysaora > Chrysaora quinquecirrha. The sequence continues at coordinate 4,393,662 of JACTAT010000032.1, forward strand.
ATATTATACAAATTGTATTAAGAAGTACTTGGATTGTTGCTGTTTGGAATGGGAATGGATCTATGCGTGGTATATTGAGTGATTTAGCAATTTTTTTATTCGTGGTATAGTGGAATTTCATGCCAGATTGAAAAGTTCTGAAGCTATGAATGAATATCGGAGAGATATACACTGCGTCACAGTATTATAGAACAGTCTGGTTATTCCGTGAAATAAGCTTTACCAAGGGCTTAATTACTCAGAGAAATGAACCAAAAATCTTTGCAAGTATACCAGTGAACTTAGCATAAAAAACTGGATACCTTGGAACCTTGAATTTCAGAAAGAACTTAACATTGGCCTTGGATTATTGTCAACACAACACAGAACAAATTTTGTTAGAAGCAATAGCAGAATAATTTGTTAAACTTCATGTAATGTTGACGATGGCTGGCGCAATGGAAAAAGTCAATCGGAGTAGAGTATTGAAGCACGTGAATAGGGGGGAGAAAGGGATGTCGAAGAATAACACTTCATTCAAACCGCCCCCTTTTCGATTTGGTAAAGTTTCTTATAACGATGCGAATGCTCTTTCAATTGCAAAGCGAGGCTCTCTTGCCTCTGTCAAAGACAGTGGATCTCAGACCTCTCTCTGTAGTAAAAGTTTAAAAAATGGCAGTACTAACTCTTTAGAGGCAACGGAAATAGGCCATACATCTGTAACACATGCTCGCATTGGTCGTTATGGGGTAAGCAAGACCTGTTTGAGTCTAGTTACAGACGAAAAGACACTTAAAGAGGACCACAAACTTTCAATAACGAATGGAGTCAACAAACACAATGGTTCTTTGGACAGTAAAGAAGAAAATAGACTCGAAAACGAGGCAAAGTTACCTTTGAACGAGGCTCGACTAGGGCATCATGGACCGTCGATTCACGTCGCTCCAAGTATTGATTCACATGCAGCCGAGAAAGGTACTCCTGGATCTAGTATTGTTACGAAGCCTTTTGCGAATAAGGGCGATGTTGAGATTGTTCGTAGAGGTGAAGGGTTCATGAAAACTGCTCGTCTGTGGAGGAAATAAGCAATATTTGTCTTCTGAACGAGGCTGAACGTTGTGAAAACGAGGTCAAACCTTATGAAAACAAGGCTGAAATTTATGAGAACGGGGCAAGAGGGATACTTTCGGTACCTTCCTATCAACATAAAAGTGAACAAAGAACGGCTTTAGGGCTAGATAATACTGACAAAAGGGATGTCAGTGCTAGAAAACTTGGGAATTTGATGAACGAGGAGATGTCGCTTGGTCGAAGTGTAGCTGGGCCTATCAAAATTAACGTTAAGCCGACCAAAGAAGCTATAAGGAGCTCTAAGTGCGATGGAACACCGGCGAGTGAAAAGAGGAAAACGGAAAAAACAACGACGACTTCTCTTGTGAAACAGAAATCGAAACGTGTTCCTACGAGGCATATCAAATATGTTTCAGAACTGGATCAGAAAATTCGAGATAAATACAGACGGAAAACCGAAAGTACCGTCGCATCGAAAGAGAAAGTAGCGAAACCAGTTACTGAAGCTCAGAATAGAAACTTTCGAGGGAACAAAACTACATCGTCGACATCAGACAAAGGTGGTTACGCTGATAAACAGCAGAGAAATAAACTGAGTGAAATTAGTAATAAAATCGGGGTACCGAAATTTGTTGGCGTGTCGAAAAGTACTGCCGTATCGAAGTCTGTAAAATCTACTGGCGTGAAACAAACATCGACGTCGAAACCAGTATCGAAGAACACCGCATCGTATTTAGCGCCGACTTCGAAAGGCCTATCGGGGAAAGCAGAGTCGTATTTAGTAAGAAATGGTTTGATTACCAGAGGAACTGCTAAACCAGAGAACGCGAAGTCAGCGAAAATTACTCGAAAGAAAAGCGTCAAATTGAAGGTTGCAATAAGCCGAGGGAAATCTTTGAGAAAACCGAAAGTTGTTAACGTTGAAAAACGAGCGATTAAAGAGATAAAAAGCGATAAAAAGATATCAGCGACGGTCAAAAGTTGGCAGTTTCCATTCGGAAATCAAAAGGTTTGTAACGAAAAGCTTGAGCTTCAATTTTCGCCGTTTGAGCCATTATCGCTCGTGTCGGTGCATATACGCCCGTATCGGCTCGTTATCGCCCTGGGCGTTTATTAGAGAAAATGATAGTTGAGTTAATCCTTTACAAGCCTCAACCGCCTTCTTGGAAATAGATCATTAGCGAAACATAGTCGATGTGCGTAAGAAAACCCCCGTCTTGTTTCAGGAAAGGCATTACAGTCTATCTGTTGATCTTGTCAGGGGGGGCTTTCTGTAGGTCTTTTACTACTTTACTACTTTTACTTCTACTACCATAATGCAACGACACCGCCCCCTGGATTTCTTGCAAAATATCCAGAAAAGCATTTTTTTATCCTTCTTCTAAGGGGGGGGGGTTCGTAACTGTTTGTTACCATATCGTTGTCTTAAAACCAAACCTTTTTGAACCTTGTTTCATATTCTTAGCTAAGGCACATGATAAATTAATCAAGGAGGAGACCTCCTGAAATTCTGGAAAAGAGCATGCTAAGACTGCTTTTTATTACACTTGTCGAGGGGGTTTAAGTTGGCAACTTCTTGACACCACAATTGAGGATATACTGATCTGTGTGTTTTTTATTCGTTATTTGTGCTCGTAAGTCATAATACAGTACATCAGGAGTAGCCCCCCTGTAAAAGCTGAAAATTGCACGATGAAATTTGCATTTGCTGTAGTTATCAGGGGGGCTTTGCGTCGAACAACAGGTACGTTCAAATGACCACGAGGGCAACTGGTAGATAGTCGCGTTTACTAGACTAACTTAGGCCGGAGTTTCGAGAGCCTTTACAAAGTATGAAATTTGTGTTTTGACATTCAGAAATAATGTTTCTCGATACATCTTGCTTGGAATTGCCATTCCGGATAGCAGCGAAGCTTCATAATGTAAGAACTAATGCTTTATTTCTTCCAAATCCATATGTGTGGTAGAATCTCCGTCTATTTGTTTTGCTTGTATTTACAATTGAAGGTGCATACAATGTATAATCAGGAAGGTCAAAAGAGTTTTCGTGCTCTAGCACGAGTTTACAGCCCTGTTCAGACTCAAAGAAGTAGCCTAAGCTTAGTCTGCTTTTACGATTACTTAACCCTGACACGGGCTTGTTTGAACGCGTAAAAATTTAGGCCTTGTTTTTCTCATCTTGGGCCGAGCCCAACATAGAGCCACGTCCAAGTTATCCTGGGCCGAGCCAAAGTTTCAAGCATTAACACTAGTCTGGCCCTTACCCAGGTGTTCATAAAATTTGGCCATGTGTAGGCTACTTTTTATAGTGTGTACAGGGCTAGATTTAACTGAAACGCAGTGACTCAGAGGTATGAGCCGATAATGAAAAGTGATGTTAGTAAGAGTATTTGTAAGAGTAAACTATTTTGCTAAGACCAACTTGACGCGGGATCAGCCCTCAAATTTGCTTAAGAGATCTTGGACTCCAGCCCTAAAATGACTTGAGCTGTTTTCATTTTTCCGGCAGTTTCGTAAGCGTCGTCAAAACTTGGGACCCCCTTGTTTACTATTGCTCACATAGTTTGCTATTTGTGCTTTGTGCAGAACGTCTTTACCAGATTTTATCTTCATGGATGTCTGCGCTATCGTTGTGTTCGTCGCTGACTATGATTCTAATAATCTCCATCATTGTCGTTCTAATTAGTATAATCGTTAAAGCTGTGATTGCTTCTATCATCGTCATCATCATGAATCACTTCCATCATCATCATCATCATCATCATCATCATCATCATAATCATCATCATCATCATCATCATAATCATCATCAGTATTATCATTACTATGATCATCATCGTCACTATCCATCACCATTATCAAAATCGAAAAAATTTTATGCACGCAATCAGTGTTAATGTTTTCGTTGCTTTTTCAGGCCACTTTCTTCAACCCCATGGTAAACAGACGATCGAAACTTCAGAGGCAGAAGCAGTTATTCCCGAAATCAAAAGGTAATCTTAACTGTTGCATTTCATGATCAACCAGCCCCCCACACCCCAACCCTAGCGATAATCAAGATAATGTTTAAGTCTTTGTTTCATTTCATGTCCCTTTAACCTTCCTCTTTGACATCGTACTAAAGTTTGATCAGAAATAATTTCGAACACACGGTAGAAACTTCGACCAGCGAACTTTTATTAGTCAGATGTGTTAGTGTTAAACTTTCGTGCTGAATGTGAAATGGTTTGAAATGGTCAAATATATGACCAGTCGCTAGGATCTTAGAAGGAGATGAACTAACGAGAACTCGACTGTGGTGAATGTGAAGGTACAGTAAAGTGGTGTTTTCAGCGCCAGTCGTTCGAATCTCAGTAGTAGGTTTACATATCGAGACCTTGACCCTGGCTGTGACGCCATTTTTCTATGTTCCAATGTTTTTTCCATTACCCTGCAACACAACATTTCTACTGCTTGCTGTCGTGGCTAATTTTGAGGTCTCATTCACTCAGCAGTCAATTTGATATATCAACGCCAGGCTGACCTCTTTAATAGGAGTGAGGGTGGTCACTGCCAAAGGGTTGTTTACGTCCTTAATGTTCCTATAACGTGTAACGTCCCAACTGAGACCGGCCTGCCATTTAACGTGATCATCCGAGTCATAGAGAGCAAGGTTTTATACACCTTGTAATTTGTGCTGCCTAGCTTGGATTTGAACAACAGACCTTTAAGATAATTGGTGCAAGTACTAACCACTACACAACGCCACCCTCGACGCTGCCGTAGCTTCGGCTCGAACCCCGACCTCGCTGAGCTTCTGGGACAACAGATTAGCTGGAGTATACCAATGTACTTCATTGCTATGCTAACACTAGGAAAAGTTCAATTAAGTGAATTGTTAATTTTAACGTATTTATACTGTATGTGGATTGTTGTGGCAGCTTTATCAATCTCAATAAATTTTGATTCTAGGCAAGCATTTCTTACGTGCTGGGCAGATGAACACGAATATAGCGACTTGGGCAAGATTACTAAAGAGAGCTGCCCCACCTACCTGTGCTACGAACACATTCAGTCCTAACAGTACACTAAATAGCAACTCGGCAATCGACACACAGTAAGTGGTAGTATTTGAATGATAACCCGTAGAATTGTCTTCATTTCTTTTTCTCTCAAATTGCTTTTTATTCTCGTTGTAAATTTGCTTGAGGAAGGAATTCAATTCTGCAGAAATTCCTACAGTTTCTTTATTAAAGTGGAGAAAGTGGACATTGTTCTTATTTGCAGTGGCCTCTCGTTCCATGTCTTTGCACTAGCGTAGAAAAAACTTGTTTTTGTGAACTCTAAGTTGGGTCTTGTGATATCAAAATCCAGTTAATTTCTTATTTGATATTTCGAAATCTCTTCTGGCAATGACCGTTAAGAATTTTATAGATCATTATTTCCCTATCAGATGCAAAAATCATTAGTTTTTTTCATAAAATTGGTTCTTGCATTATAATTGTAAGCTGTGGTGGAATTTATGCTATTGTAATATGCACATTTTTCTGATTCAGGACAAAGGAGGTCACCTTAACAAGTTCAGTCCCTCGTACGTCAGAATCGGAGTCGTTCGGTTCTGGTTCGTTTTCGCCAAAATCAATACGAAAATCTTTACAAGCCGAAGAAGAAAAATCGGAAAACACATCTCGGCCTAGTACATTGGAACTCCAGGTCTGTACAACTTTGTTCAGTATATTTACTTTTTTGACCAGTGGTTCTCTTTCAATTACAATAAAAACCTACAAAAGCACAAGAATATGCTGTTTGCTTAAGACTCTGGCCAAACGATCAAACATTGTTGGTCAAACATTTGAAATTTGCTAATCAAGCAAAATTCTTGACTGTTTGGCCACATCACAAAACATGACACGTCCAGAGTTTTCTGCTTATACAAGCGTAAAGTGTTTTAGGTATTTTTCAAAAAAGTAGCTAATGTAATCTAATCTAAATTTCTTTACCCACGGTAGCCCCATCAGTCCCAACGGATTGCTTTTCAGGGCCCGTGCTACCGTTTTTTCCCAGTTACATAAACTTGAAATTTACAAAATTCAACATACAAATAAAGCTACATTGATACATATTGTTAAAAACATTATTAAGTTTTCTTGTAAAAGTGGCAAGGGCTGGTGCATGTTTGCAATCATATGTAAGATTATTCCAAATTTAAGCTCAAGCAATTATTGTTAAGTAATGGTTTGTGATGGGGCCAAACAGTCAAGCATTAATTGTAAAAGCAAATCTCAAATGTTTGACCGACAATGTTTCATGGTGGCCAGGGCTTAAGCTGCAGTCTTGTCCGATCCGATCCAAGTCAAAAAATATGGAGGTGGAAATTCGGCTTTAGTATTTCGGAGCTTTCTGAAGAAACCTGGTACAGTGCTATGCTTTTTTCGGCTTGATACACGCTTTTTTCATAAGGAACCTACCTCGAGGCCTAGTTATTAAAGTTCCTTATTTTGGGCCTCTTTTGAGGCAATTGTAGTTCAAAAAGTTCCTTAATAGTTCCTTAATTTTAACTGCACATACAGGGGTCTTAACAATAAAAGAGAGACATTTGCATGCGAGCAAAGCTTGAGACTACTCAAAGAAACATTGGATACATGCTTAACGTACAATTTCTGTGATTTTCGACTGCAAATGAATGGAACCGGCTTTCTAATTCTTGATTATTTGCAATGATAAAACTATTCAACAATGAAAAGTTCCTTAGTGATTTTCTCTTTAGTAGTATAAGTTCTTTAAATTTTCGGGCCTTCTACATGTAGGTTCCTTATAAAGTGGTTCCTTATAAAAAAAGCGTGTAAATCTCTCTATGCCTGATAACCTCGAAAAATCATCACAACAGCAATTTTAGGAAAAAGTATAGAATTAAAGTACATTAGAAAGGTTTTTCTTTAGGGGACCGACAACTTCGAATTTCGAATTATAATGATTCGAATTTTTAGAAATTTTTTAAAGGGCTTTTCTTTATAAAAATAAAATACATTTTCGTTTAATTTCTATTCCCATTTAATTAAATTCTTTAATGACTATTTTCTTGTTTTTACAGGTATCTAAATCCGATACCCGGAGCAATTCAAGATCTCCGAGCGCTGAGAATATTTCCATACCAGAAACACCGACACTTATTCCTCCGCCTGTTCCGAAACATGCAAACAAGAAATCATCATCACCAAGAACCGACAGACGGAACAAAACAGAACAAAATAAAAAAGACAAGTATGTATCATATATATTTATCTTTATTTACTGCTTATAATCTTCATAGTTCATTATCTATTTGCACATTACGTTCTGGGCTCCTCAAGTGACATTCAATATGTGTCTACACTTTTTTATAGGAACACACATTATAAGAATATCGAGGCTCGATTTGCTAAATAAACGAGAACAACGCATAAGAACATTTCCTAGCTCAAATGAAAATAGGGAGAAAAATGTGTTTTTAGAAATTTCAGCTCATGTGAACAAAACAGAACTATGCAATTTTCAAATTTAAGAATATAGAAGATATGCCAAACTGTTATTTATTGTTCTTGAAAGCAATTAATTGTGTTTAGCTGAGAAAAATCGTTGTTGAAGTACTCATTTTTTTATTAGAAACCGCTTATAGGCCTTTTTTCTAAAAATTAAGAAACTCTTCTATATGGGCTAAGAAGTAAACAAAAATGCTATGAAACTGTTTCCACTTTTAAATTCAGCATTCTATTTTGCTGGTGTGCTTACGTTAAAATAATCCCCAAAAACTGTTATACTTGGAGTCAATTCCGGCAAATATCTTGACTGCTAAGAACATGATACTTCACATTAAAGACGTATTTCATGATATTTT
>JACTAT010000032.1:4402782-4445214 GCA_014526335.1 Chrysaora quinquecirrha
TGAATCTCAATCGCAACAACGAACTTGACTCGCAATGGCCAATACTTTATTACCTCCAATTTTTTCTAAGTCAGCATACACGCTAATAACTGTCATTTCTATTTAATAACTTAATTTTGTTACTTATATATATATTCAAAAGATGTTGAAAGTATGTCGAAAAGAAATAAAGGAAATAATGATTAACGCAGCAGCGAATTTCACTCGACTCGCAATGACCAATTCTTGACTACTTCCAAATTTTTTTTGGCCAGCATACAGTAGATATACATTTTAATAATTGCGTATTGAATTCATAACGAACAATCATCATATATGATGGTTGATGTTAAAACGACAGAACTGAAATTTTACCTGCACTTCCACGGTTTGAGTGGCTTCATCCGCAATTCGTTGCGAGATGTATGCATGGCGGTACTTCATGTACGCCCAACTACAGAATGAAACGGTAGCAGCGCCTGCTGCGAAAGCTATAATGTTGTCTTTTGAGAACATTATGATATAATCGAAGTAAAAGTAAATTGAAAGCTCTTCACAAAATTGAAACAGTAGACTTCGCGAAGACGAGTGGATTTCTGAAGTGAAGCTGATGCGATTTTCATTAATATGACGTCACATTAATACCGCGCGTGTACGTCACATTAAATGCAGCTTAAACAAAACCACCCGCCCGAAATGGCAATTTGCTTTAAGAAGCTTCATTTGTTTCAGAACATATCGTTGTTTACATGATTTCAAGAGTGAATTGTCTCGTACTGGGACTACAATCTTGGACAAAATATTTGGAATAAAGCATTTTCTCTAAAGAATATGACCTATTCCATTGATCTTCTACTTCCATAACTCCAATTCTTCCCCCTTTTACCCGCAAAACAATGTTGATAGTAGAGATAGACAACTTTTATACGAAACAACATTGTAACGGGGGAGAAGGGAGAATCAATAGATAATAGCAGACTAATTAGGCTGTTCCAATATATTTTGTCCAAGATTGTAGGGCCCTTAGATGATTAGTGATTGGATGATTGGATTATGAGATGATTAGTGATTGGATAATTGGATGATTGAATGATTGGAAAATTTGATGATTGGATGATTAGATGATTGGATGATTGGATAATTAGATAATTGGGTAACTTGATGATTGGATGATTGAATAATTAGATGATTTGATGATTAGATAATTAGACGATTAGATGATTGGATGATTAGATGATTGGATGATTGGGTAATTAGATGATTGGATGATTGGATTATGAGATGATTAGTGATTGGATGATTGGATTATGAGATGATTAGTGATTGGATAATTGAATGATTGGAAAATTTGATGATTGGATGATTAGATGATTGGATGATTGGATGATTGGATAATTAGATGATTTGATTATTTGATGATTAGATAATTAGATGATTAGATGATTGGATGATTAGATGATTCGATGATACGATGATTAAATAAATGGATGATTGGATGATTGGAAAATTTTATGATTGGATAATTAGACGATTGAATGATCCCTTACTGGAAATGTCTACCATTTTCCAGAAAAATGTCGCTCCCGGCCCAGGCCTCTTTTAAAAGGTCTATTGGGTAATTGGATTATTAGATAATTAGATGATTGGATGATTGGATAATTGGTTAATTAAATAAGCCGAAGAGTGGAACTTGCAGTATGTTTCTAGCTAGCGAATTTTTCTGTGACGTAATGGGCCAATTGCTATGTGACGTCAAATTAATGAAATACTCGCATCAGCTTAATTCTAATTCTACTCGTCTTCGCAAAGTTATGCTCGGAATTTTATAAAGAGTTGTACAATTTTGCTTTTACTTGAGAAATATCACAATGTTTACAGAAGAAAATAGTCTTGCATGTGCCGTTGGCGCAGCCACAGTTTCAATATGCAGTTAGGTGTACATGAAGTATCGTCACGCGTACGGACAAAGAAGAATTAAAGATTTTATGTGTAAAACTTGTCTCAATCAATTTTCTTGTTTTGATCTGTGTAATAGAAGAGAGCACGTAATTCTAGGCTTACGGTACAAAAGGGGCTTGTTTTATGGACTCATGGCTACAGCGTCATTAATTCAAGTTCTTGCAGCTTCAAACCTGATATGGTGGGGATAGTCCCCAGTCGCAATCATTCTGTACCACCAGGCTATGGAAGCAATAGTGGCTGCATTGCGTACGATGAGTTGAAATAGGGGCGTCGTCTAATTTTGTATTTGATTTTCATAGTTGAAGCCAAAAGGACACTAGACTGAAACGCTAAAGAAAGTCAACATGGCGGTCATGGCTCAACCTGTTACCAAATCAGCTTCAACAATAACAACAAGAAGTCAAATCCATGAAATAGCAGTGCAGACATTAAACACGCATTGTGTTGATGCCTCCACATCTACAAAATACACTGGACTCGAGGAGGCTCCATTTCTTCAGCATCAAGCAGTGACGATGTTTATGTTCTTTGTCAAGAAGAATTAATTGTAGAAGCATCGCAAAGATATGTCGATGATTCCGAAACGCCATCGGCCATTGCTGGAAATTGCGAAGTACCTGATAAGGAGGTTCAATTACTGATGAGAAGTCAAGTTGCAGTTAAAGAGTACGTCTTATCAAAAGTACAGTTAAAGATGTACTCTTTAACTGCAACTGGACTTCTCATCAGTAATTGAACCTCCTTATCAGGTACTTCGCAATTTCCAGCAATGGCCGATGGCGTTTCGGAATCATCGACATATCTTTGCGATGCTTCTACAATTAATTCTTCTTCACAAAGCACATAAACATCGTCACTGCTTGATGCTGAAGAAATGGAGCCCTCCTCGAGTCCAGTGTATGTTGTAGATGTGGAAGCATCAAGACAATGCGTGTTTAATGTCTGCACTGCAATTTCATGGATTTGACTTCTTGTTGTTATTGTTAAAGCTGATTTGGTAACAGGTTGAGCCATGACTGCCATGTTGACTTTCTTTAGCGTCTCAATCTGGTTGCCTTTATGCCTCAACTATGAAAATCATACAAAATTAGACGGTGCCTGGATTTCATCTTATCTTACGCACGAGTTCGTAATGTAGCCACTATTGCTTCCAAGGCCTGAAGGTATAGAATGATGGGGACTGGGAACTATCCCCACCGTATCAGGTTAGAAGCTGCAAGAACTTGAATTAATGACGCTATAACCATGAGTCCATTAAACAAGCCACTTTTGTACTATAAGCCTAGAATTACGTAGTCTTTGCTCTTACACAGGTCAAAACAAGAAAATTGATTGATGCAAGTTTTACACATAAAAAATCTCTAATTCTTCTTTGTATGCACGGGTGGCGATATTGCATGTACGCCTAACTGCATATTGAAACTGTGGCTGCGCCAACGGCACATGCAAGACTATTTTCTTCTGTAAACATTGTGATATTTCTCAAGTAAAAGCAAAATTGTACAACTCTTTATAAAATTTCGAGCTTAACCTTGCGAAGACGAGTTGAATTTTGAATTAAGCTGATGCGAGTATTTCATTAATTTGACGTCACATAAAATTTGCCGATGACGTCACAGAAAAATTTGCTGTAACCATGCTAGCTGGTAAAATACTGCAAGCCTGCAAATTCCACCATTCGTAAACACTCTTCATAATCGATCCGTTTTCAGACAGTGCGGCGCAGAGACGACAGAAATGTATAAACGACTAAAAATTTGGTGTCAGAATTTTTTTATATCATTTAAAAATTACAATATCAAAACGTAAAATTAAGTTTAACCTAAAGCCGCCCCTTCGACAAACAGTGCCAACGAATGAAGGAGATTCGAACAAAAATACGTCCATGACCACGAAGCACACTCTAAGCTCAAATCAAACACGCTCTCTTTTAGGAGTCTTACATACTAAAGCAACCAGACGTGTAGCCTCTTTGAACTTCCTGACACTGTTAACATCTTTGCTGCAAAACCTGACTTCGATAAATGACTCGAAAACAGAAATATTGCTCAATTCAGAGCTGTCATTTCTGTTTTACTCTCATCTATCCAAGCCATCTTTCTAGCAAAACGTAAAAGAAAATTTGAAATTCATGTTCTTCTCTCCTTCATTGCAGACACTGTTTATCGAAGGGGCGGGCCTACTAACAACAAATTACAAATAAATAAAGTTTAGAATTATAAGATAAGTTTCTGACACCAATGGAAAGCCTGAAATAGAAGAAATACAATAATAATCAAAAACTTGTTTGGAAGAGTGTCTTCAGTTTCACAAATATTTTTGTGAGTTTATTTGCATTTCAAACATCACCATTCCTTTATAAAAACTTCTCATATGAAATTTTGTTTACATTTCACACCTCAATTTTCAGCTAATTGTCAGTCTGCTGACATCATTCTCCTTTGCAACTTATCCTCTTGTGAACAGTTTACGGATTACATGAAATGCAACTGCAAATTGTGACAGTTGTATCTCTCATTAAGTAAATAAACATTTCACATCTCTTCTTTCTATCGTTTTGTGAGTTTGTTTTCATTTCATACCTTGCCTTTCCGCCCTTTCGTTACGCTTTGCAACACAAATTGTAACATTGCATCTCTCATTAAGTACGTCTACATTTCAAAGCCTCTTCTTTCTATCGTTTTGCGAGTTTGTTTTCATTTCACACCTTCGTTTTAAACTTCTAAATGAGTTTGTTTACCTTTCAAGCCCTATTGTAAGATTGTTTACGTAAACAAAATTTTACTAAACAAAATAATTAAGCTTAAACTCACCGATTTTGTGCTATGGATGCGAAGCCTTTGCGAAGTTTTGCTACGAAAAACAACACAGATAAAATACGGCCAAAAGCAACATTACATAACAAAGCATAACATAACAGAATGTAACAATACATTACATTACATTGCATTGATACACTACTGGCTGCCTGTTAAAGAATCGATAAAAAATGATAGGTTAATGATGACACACAAAACGCTAGCGAATCTATAATCACTACTGTGGTGGATAATCACTACTGTGGCGGTACTATTTGCGTACTGTGGTGGTAGTTTCTGCGTACTGTGGTGGATAATCACTACTTGTGGTGGGTTACTATGCTTGCGGTGGTGGCAGTTTTGGCGTACTGTGGTGGATAATCACTACTTGTGGTGGGTTACTATGCTTGCAGTGGTAGCAGTTTTAGCGTACTGTGTTGGATAATCACTACTTGTGGTGGGTTATAATGCTTTAGGTGGTGAATACGAAATCGTAGCAAAAGTCTATAGATCAAGCAAGAAAAAGCCACAAAATCCACCACAGTATGCGAAAACTGCCACTACTGCAAGCATAGTAACCCACCACAAGTAGTGATTATCCATCACAGTACGCCAAAACTGCCACCACCGCAAGCATAGTAACCCACCACAAGTAGAGATTATCCACCACAGTACGCAGAAACTACCACAACAGTACGCAAATAGTACCACCACAGTAGTGCTTATCCACCACAGTAGCGATTATAGATTCGCTAGCGTGCACAAGATCCTTCATGGCAGCTGTCCGGACAACCTTACACTTTTGTTTTAATAAGCAACTTGACTTTCATCCAGCCCTCAAAGTTGCTTAAAATTTTAGACATTTCAGCCCTCAAAGTTGCTTAAGCGTTGCTTAACATTTTTGTACCTACTACTAACCAACCCTGACTTCGCGGGTCAAAATAGTCATCTGTTAGGCCTCCAACATGACTTTTGGGAGACAGTAAATGGAAAAACGTTAGCTAACGAACTTCAACATGCAAAACATAAGAACGAAGAACAATTTCCTAACACAAGAAAGAGAATAAGCTTGGTTGTTTGACTTCTTAGTTGCTTACAGTATTTCAATTGAGCCCTCAAGTTGCTTAATGTTAAGGTCTGTTCAGCCTTAGTTGCTTATTGAGCGGTTGCTTATTTAAAAAAAAAGAGTGTAACCTGCATCTGCTGAAACCTCGATTGGAATTACCAAAAAGAGTTTCCAATTTACAGGAGCTTCGACATTGAACGAGATCCCACGACAATACAGAGACATACACTCTCTAAATTGTTTCAAAAAAGAAGTGAAACCACTTCTCAGGAGCTGAAGTGAATGGGTACGCCGAATCCCTTTGGCCCTGCGGTTTTCTAAGGGATGTTGCTCTATACGTCCAGATTTGGTCTGTTTTGCACCGGGATGGGACCTTTGGGGTGTCGCCTCTTGTTGGAGCCCATGGGCCCTTGGGATCTGGTTGCATTCGTCTACCTTAGTGACAGCAAAAGCACGACCTCTAGGAAGAGGAGCTTTTAGGTTTTGATTTAAACTTCTAATCATGACTTGAACCTCCTTATTAGGTTCAGCGCAGTTGTCAGCAATGGCCGCCGGCATTTCGGTATCATCTACGTACCTCTGTGATGCTTCGACCAATAATTCTTCTTGACAAAGAACATATACATCATCACTACTTGGTGCTGCAGAAATGGAGCCTTCTTCGAGTCCAGTGTATGTTGTAGATGTGGAGGCATCAAGACAATGCGTGCTTGATGTCTGCACTGCAATTTCATTGAGTTGACTTCTCGTTGTTATTGTGGAAGATGATTTGGTATTAGGCTTAGCCATGACTGCCGTATCGACTCTCTTTGGCATCTCGGTTTGGTTGCCTCTATGCTTCAACTATGAAAAATCAAACCAAATTAGCTGAACGGCGCCTGGATTTTATCTCATCATAACTAAGCACTAGTTCATAATACAGACGCTATTTCTTGGAGGTACAGGTTGATGGCAACTGTGTGTGGAGTGATTGGCCAAGTTCTCGTTCGACAGCTGAAGTTAAGCTTGGTCGTGTGAGGTCAGCATCTGGATGGGTGACTTTACAGATGGATGACTAAACAACCCACTCTGCCGTCCTTCGGAAGGGTTGTTAATCTAGGGGTCCTTAGCCTGGACACGGCATGCATAGTAGGCCTAAATTAGCTGAAAAAGCTAGAAATAGCAGCCTACTCAAAATAAAGTAACAACAACAACAACTGACGACTACCCCCATCGTGACAGGTTAGAAGCTGAAAAAACTTGCATTAATGACCTTCTAATCATTACTGAGCCTAGAAAACAAGCCACTTTTATGCCCTTAGCCTAGAGTTACGTAATCTTCGATCTTACAAAGGCCCGAGCAAGTTCCATAGATTCGCCAACATGCAACATGTGCAAAACTCCTATTCTCTTTCATCGTAGATTTAAAATAGAGAGCTTTCAACTCTCCAATTAATTACTAGTGACAATCGATCTCGAAGTAAAACGATGAGTGCATACGTTTTGATAATCAAGTAGATCTCCGAGTGTATTATCAAATGAGTTTGGGTCTAGTCTAAAACACCACACAAGTCGGTACACGGGTGAACAAAAGTGAACACGAGTGAACACAAGGGAACACGAGTGAACACAAGTGAACACAAGTGAACACGGATGAACACGAGTGAACACAAGTTGAACACGAGTAAAAATGGGTGAATAAAATCGAATCCGACTTTTTTCGAACCAAATGAAATGAAGATAAGACACGTTTTTGACTCGTGTTCACTTGTGTTCATTCTTGTTCACTCGTGTTCGACTCGTGTTCACTTGTGGTCATTCGTGTTCACTTGTGTTCACTCGTGTTCCGACTTGTGCGGTGTTTTAGACTAGATCATGAGTCCGTACTATTTGTAAGATGGTGCAAATTCTTTAGAAATTGGTAGAACCCTGTTTCTCGTTACAATAGGTGCTAAAAAGTGTGCAAAAACCAAAATTGAAGAAAAATGGCTTGGTTATGTTCCACAAAAACACAACGATATAGTTTTCGTGACCACAGCTCGTTGTGATTTTTGGATTTTCAAGAAACCGTAAAGAGAATAATTTATTTTTTTACCTTCACGTCCGAAGTTTGACACATGACATCTTTCATTCTTTGTTGTATATAGGCGTGGCGATACTTCATGTAAGCCCAACTGCATATTGAAACCGTGGCAGCGCCTGCGGCAAAAGCAAGAATGTTTTCTTTCGAGAACATTGCGACAGCTTTTAAGAAAAAACAAAATAGAAAACTCTGAAAGAAATTGAAGCTTCAAACTTGTGAAGATAAGTAGATGTTTGAATTGCACCTACTCCGATTTTCACTAATATGACGTCACATTAACAGTGGATGAGTACGTCACACAAAACGCAAGTGTTCCTAGCCAATAGCAAGCTTCGTTGTAGATTTATTACGTTCTGAGGGAACAGCAATTATGTTGTTGTTGTTGTAAGAAGCTGTTTCCGAAAGAGTGGGAGGAGTGTAATAAGTCTAGCTTCGTTGTTGCTTTCACACAGAAGGGCTTAAACAAGCTTCGTTGAAACTAAGCCTAATTTTAACCAATCAAACCAATTCGTTATGTTCGATGGACCAATCAAAAGCTACATTCTTGAGCATTAACACATCCGTAATCTTTCTTTTTATCTATGCTCGCGTTTATATGGAAAGCGGTCTCTGTGGCACAGTGGTTAGTGTGCTGGACTCACAACGAAAATGTTGTGGGTTCGAGCCACGATCTTTCCACTTGTGTTGCAGAGATAACAACCTTGGGCAAGTTGTTAACACAAATGTGCCACTCTCTACCCAGGTGTATAAATGGGTACCTGGTCGGTAGTTATGAGTGCCGTGTGTGGCTGCAGCCTGCTATATGCTAATGCATCCAGACCAGGGGTAAAGTGTAAAGTCGACTTAGTAGCCCTAGGCTAGTAGTAGACTCAAAACGGCAACTTTTTCTTTAACTTTACTTTAAAGCGGGCTAGCCCGGTAAGGCGAGATGAAATGTTGAAAGGAAAATTGCAAGGGTACCAAGCGAAGCCAACTCGACTAAACGGGCTTGCCCAACTCCATGTAAACAGTCAATAAGAGGAGGAAACGAAGCTTAAACTTAGACGCAGAAACCTAACGAATGCCAGCTGCTTGCTGGAGGGATCTGTGAGAATAACAAGCGGGCGATGTGATACGGCATACCCAAGCTGTTTAGGAACATTTTGACCGCTAGTTAATATTCACTAAAATTCCATCCTTCGTCTTTGGTGTTCCAGAGTATTTTCATTTCGGGTCAATCCCAGTTCAATGGTCAATCCTTGCAATTCGATTTGCCCTACTTTTTTAAAGCACGTGCTCGACCCGGTCTTTCTTTGTCTTTGAAATCAGTCAGTGGGCTGTATTACGTGGGGGAATCTGGGAGCGAATCTTTGACTTTTATAGCGAATCTATTGTTGTTTTTGTTGTTGTTGTTGTTGTTTTTACCTTATTTAGAGTAGGCTATTATTTCTAGCTTTTTCAGCTAATTTAGGCCTACTATGCATGCTGCATCCAGGCATGGGACCCCTAGTTTAAGGAACGTCCCTTCCGAAGGATGGCAGAGTGAGTTGTCACCCATCCAGATGCTGACCTCACACGACCAAGCTTAACTTCAGCTGTCTAACGGGAACTGACTGAGAAGCTTGGCCACCCACTCCACAAATGGAATAATGGAATGAGTTTATTAAACTAATAGACCTTTTCAAAGAGGCCTGGGGTGGGCGCGAAATTTTTCTGGACGATGTTAGACCTTTCCAGTAAGGGAATCCTCTCTGTGTGCAAAAACTGGAATTACGGTCGTTTTAGGAGAGGTAGTTCAGCAAATTTTGCTCCAAACAAACGAATAATGGAAGAAAAAAAGAGTAAAGGAATCTGCATCAACAAATTTGACAATATGTGCAGAAATTCAGGAAAAAAGATACAAGCACCTCACAAATAGGAAAATACTTCATTAAATGTCTCCTTGAACAGATATGGTGGTGTTTGAAGCCTTTGTTTCACTTTTATTCGAATTCAACGTGAATTTGAAGTAAATTTATTGCACAGCATCTCCTGAAATGAAACGACCGTTATTCCAGTTGTTGCACGTGGAGAGGATTCCCTTAATGGAAAGTCTACCATTTTCCAGAAAAATGTCGTGCCCGACCCAGGCCTCTTTGAAAGGTATATTGTTGTAAAACGTAATCAACCAGAATTAATTTGACGTCATATTAATGAAAATCACATCAAGTTTACTTCAGTAATCTCTTCATCACCGAACTGTTCGGTCTGAAATTCCGTGAAGAGATTTCAGTTCTGTTTCTACTCAGAATACATCAAAATGTTTTCAAAAGAAAACATTATAAGTTATATGCAGGGGCTGCTACGTTTTCATTTTGTAGTTCGGAGTACATGAAGTACCGCCATGCGTACATCTCTGAACGAATCAAGGATTCAGCCTCTCAAACCTTGGACGTGAGGGTAAAATTTCAACAATTTTCAAGTTTGCGAAGCTTAGCTGTTGGCTGTCTCAAAATTCTTCATCAAGCACGAAGTGAAATTTTGGAATTTTACCCTCGCGTCCACGGTTTGAGAGGCTGCATCCGTGATTCGTTGGGAGATGTAAGCATGGCGGTACTTCATGTACGCCCAACTACAAAATGAAAATATAGCAGCCCCTGCAGCAAAACTTATAATTTTTTCTTTTGAGAACATTAACAAAATTTCAAAATTAACTTTCAGAAGACGGGAAGATTTCTGAGTTGAGATTGAACCTCGTCAATTTGACGTCAAATTAATACTGGCTCATTACGTCACTAAAAATCTTCTTTAGACTCGTTGCATGCTGCATGTTCCATAGACTCACTACATAAGTCCCACTACTTCGCTCGATGTTGTTGTTGTTGTTTCTACAATCGCTCAGTGTGGAGTAACTAATCGAAATAAGGGGAGCGTAAACTAGAGACTCATGTGGTGAGTCTACATGTTCCACACTTAATAAACAGAAAAGCAAGCCATTAGCAAGACTTCTTGCATGAGCTCTCGCTTCCTTTAAGCCGCGGCTACATGTGCAGCTTTATGCTTGAGATGGCGACAGACCATGTTCAAAAAATGTCACCGCGACCGGAAAAACTAAGAGTCGCACCTGTAGCCAGAGATAGATTTTGGAACAAAATGTTCTGCGAACCTTAGAAAATACGGTCGCAGAGCACTGTTTTGGTTGAACTATTAGCGACATGTTTTTGCTTGTCGCCACTAATGCCGCAGCTTGTAGCCGGTTTTTTGAATTGGCGACGCAACAAATTTTCGCGCCTTTTTCTGGAAATTTTCTAGGGCCCATTCTTCTTATCACTAAAGTTTATTGTTGCAGAACTTCTGTCGCAGCATTTTTGTCGCAGCGTGTAGTCAGCTCGGGATTTCTCAGAACAGGACATTTTCAGGTGATTCGCGATGCCAGAACAGGTGAAACGTCGCAAACTTAAGACCCCTAAAGCCCCCAGAAATTACAACAGTACTTTAAAAACTTTCACTCAAAAATACCAGTAGAATTTTCTTCAAAAAGATATGAAAGATCTTGACAGAAATTTTTAACTTTTAGATTTAGAATTTTGTTCTTCTTTTTCTACCAGTAAATTTTGAGTCATGTTTAACTTCTTTTCCTTGTCTTTTTCTTCTT
Source organism: Chrysaora quinquecirrha (assembly GCA_014526335.1). Lineage (NCBI taxonomy): Eukaryota > Metazoa > Cnidaria > Scyphozoa > Semaeostomeae > Pelagiidae > Chrysaora > Chrysaora quinquecirrha. The sequence continues at coordinate 4,414,263 of JACTAT010000032.1, forward strand.
TCTTTTTTCTCGAGAATCCAGTCTCGACTCTTTTTGACAGACTTTCTCTTATTCCCACCTTTAAACCTTTCTCGTTGACTGCTGTATCCAACAGTTTGGGAATTCCCCTCTGCTGCTTCTGTGCCCAAACCCGCAGGCAATTGGGTCATAACTGTCCCAGCAAATAAGCACAGAAAGAGTTTCTTTGCTTTGGCACTGTTTGGAAAATCAACAACTACTCCCCCTGTGAAGCCAGCTCTCAATGCCTGGCCAGTTATCAGTTCAACTTGGGCTGGGTTTTCCGGATAAAACTGAAAAACAGCTCTTCTGCCTCTGCCAAGGCAACTATATAGTGAGGAAAAGAATTTATGCAGCCTTTTTACAGGGTTATGTCCTTTTTTATCGACATTACAAAGCCACTGCAATGCTGAAATGCTTATACAACCATCAAAAGTACCGGGTCGAAATGCAACCCCTTGTCCAGCATCTCCCAAGAACAGATCCCCTTCAACTTCCCTATCATGGGCTACATTAAGCATTGAAGGACTTATATCAACGCCAACCCAGTAATGTCCATTATCTGTCAAGAATTCTCCACTTAAACCCGATCCGCATCCGACATCAAGAAGAAAACATGGCTCGTCTTCAGGCAAGGCAAGCAACTCGACTGCTCTTTGCGACATTTGTTGCTGAATTTCTATCATTCTTGAGTTTGATGTGTACTTTATTGCTTCTTCGTCATTGTAAAATATCTCAGGTGGTGCTTTATGCTCTGGTCTTTTCCCAGACATCACGATATTACTTGTATTTTCTGTTTTCAATCGTTGTAGAGGTCAAGCCAAGCACAGTCACTTCTTCATCTGTAAAATGATTTTCTGGCAGCCATCTTGGACCTCGTTTAGAGTTTTTCTCTTCTGTTCATTTTAAAGAGAGGCAGTTACGGAACTGGTGGGAACAATGATCATTTGGCGGGAAACATTGATCGAACAACAGGGAGCAGGTTGCGTTTGATCGTTTTTGTCATTCGATACATTTACAAGCTGCAACTTGCAAGAGTTATTAAGAGAATTCCACCAAACGTGGAAGACACTGAAGTGTTGAATGAATCAAAATAGGAATCCTTGATCTATCAATATAAAAGAGGAATCCTCATATCTATGCAAAAGTACTATCTAGAAAATCTACCAGTTTCTTTTGATCCCCTTTTTGAATCTAAAACGGAAAGATGTAGTACGTAGTCGGTTGAATAATACACTCAAGTGGTCAGGACTCCCAGTTATCGTACAGAAGTTGGCAGAAACTCAATTTCCTTTAGAGGGCCTGCGTTGTGGAATCCATAGCAAAGAAATGAAGAAATTGAATATTGAATCTTTCAAAAAACATCTGAAATACAAACGAAAGAAGATAAATGCGATTTCATTTACGAAAGGGACGGGACAAATCGAAGACAAATTTTGAACAAAGACTCTGAAGTGTTTTCATATATTTTTAACTTAGAAAAAATCTAAATAGGTTATATTAATTTTACTTTAGCTTTTCTACTTTAGATAATTTACTTTAATTTACCCTAGTTAGACAGGAGGTCCAGAGGATACGAATTTCTAATTTTTGCTTCAACGCTTGCCCTAATTTTCATCGACCACGCCCATTTGCCTCTCCGAAGTTGGATGTCTGGCACTTGTTCAGTGATTTTGTTCTGTTGGTTTTAATCGCTGTTACACTCTTTTTTTATAAGAATACTATAAGTCCTATAAATTTTGTCCAGCCTCATTATTCTTAAGAAATGTTCGTTTTGAGCCTGAATATATTCTTAAAGTATTCTTATTTTTCAAACCTCATGGTTTTAGGGGCACATAGTTAAAAAAAAATCATCTTACAAGGTCGAGCGAAAGAAATCTTTAACTATTATAACAAACAGAATGATGTTAACAATCATGAAGTTTCGCTCTAACATTGCAAAAGAGGCATCTGCTGAAGAATGAGACAGAAATATGGGGGCTGAGGCTGAGCAATATTCTTACAATATTCTTAAAGATAGGATGATTCTGAGCCTGAATATTCTTATAAACAATATTCTTATAAAAAAAGAGTGTACTCTTGTAATTTGATTACAAATGGAGAGCTTCCTTTCAAAAACAGTTTTTAATAATTTTTTTTGCCTTTTTTGCCCAGTGTAGGGGAATACGTAGGGATCTTTGCCAAAATGTAGGGGTTTACTTAGGGGGAAAATGAAAAATTGTCCCGCAGGGGAAAGTATGGGAAAATCGCATGCGCAGTATGAGATTTCGATTTCATTCACTTCACTTTCAGAATGACACGCATGGCGGCTCACTGTTGCAGAATTTGTGTCTGTCGCTGGTAAATTATATTTATATTGGGAATACTCAGAATGATCGTTGTTTTACTGTTTAACTTGTTTTGTTTTACTTTGCCAAATATGTGGGGAAATTTAGTTTTGGTAAAACCGAAAAAGTTGCGAATTGATCTAGGAATTGGTGGGAGAGAAACTTGATCCGAAGCAAGAGGAAGGACGTGGATCAACAAAATGGCTTCCGCGCCTAAATTTTATGCAGACGAAGTGAAGAAGCTTGAACAAGAAACTGCTGGTAATGATAACTTATTTACATCTATTGTATTCTGTTTTATTTATAGCCTTGTTCCGATAAAATTACATTTTTCGACCTTTGTGTTTAGGGAAGACCCTCTGACGTTCAATAGGTACGGTATGAGTGTCAGACGAAAAAAGCTTTTTAGCTAGGGACCAGTCATAATTAATGCCAGCAGGTAGAGGGCCGGAGGCGGAGGAAGTTTCTATTTTTAGCCAAAAAATTTCTCAGCCCCCCATTATCAATCATTTAAAAACTTATGACCCCCTTTTATTCTTACCTAGATATTTTTATAGCTCCCCCCCGAAAACACTGTAGCCGGGATCGTTCGTGGCAGGATCTTTAGCTGCTGCTTGGGTTTTACGTGCGCGCAGAGAACACACGGAGCCAGACGAAATTTGAGAGACGATTCTCTATCATGTCTGATCAACTGACTTTACACATACTTCGTACTGACTGCGTACTGACTGACTACTTATTTGCAGAGTTTCTAAGTTATAGTATTTACAAGTCACATGATCTATTGCAGTTAGAAATTATACATGCAACTCTGTTCTAACAGAAAGTTCTAGTTATTATGATGTAAATGTACTTACGTAAATAGATAGAAGGTATAGAAAGATCATAACGTGCAAGAATACATACGTTACATTTACATGAAGTACCTGTTCCTACTACAACACAATACTCTGTGTTTTGTTTGTTCATTGTTAAGAACTTGGTTAAAATAAACTTGGCCTTGGAAATACTTTTACATACTTCCTGCAAAAAAAGAAATTGTAAAGGAAGCTGAAAAACAAAATTTTAGTTTTCTTACAGAGCCTTACAAGGCCTAAATTTTTTGTAGCCACCATGATTTCGTCTGGCCTCCCGGCATTATTAAATAACTGGTCCCTCAAGTATGCCCAAAAATGTTTCCACTGTTTATCGCAACTCTGAATTATCCTTGTATAATGCAATTGAGAGCAGTAATAAGACCTTATGCCTATGCATGCCTCATTTTTTCTTCTAATTGCACTAAAAAAATCTTTGATTCAATATTAACACTATTTGGAATCAAATAAAGTCAACTTTTTTAGTTTTCTTCAATATCGCACTCTGGTTTATGGCGTTTTTGTTGAAGCCATAACTTTGTTTATCAAACTTTGGGACCCAAAACTCACTCTAATGGGTGGCACATACACGTAACAAAATGTTATCAAGTACCCCCTCAGGGGCTACAATTCTTGCAGTTAACCTTTTATGGATAAGAAATGGTACAATTCTGCAGTTATTGAACAACCCATTATGGTATCAACGAGATATGACGGACGGCGGGATTTGCCGGACTATGGTCATTAGAACATGTTTTACTCAGTAAAATGGACATCAACGGAAACTTACATATTATCTGCGTGTTCCCCACCTTTTTTTCTATCTTTTGATATATTTTGACACATGCAAATGTAATCCAGATATTTTTAAGAGATCATGATAAATCATCTCTCCCGCAACTCAACCAAAATTGCGACGCCGATATTGTTTTTGTTAATTTGGGCCCTTGGATCACATCAGTGTAGTGAGGTTGAGTTGGCAAAAAAAATCCCAAATTCCAGTCAGGGACAGTTTATGTTATTCAGACAATGGCACTTTCAAATTGACATTGGAACTCCATTTGTAGATTGATGGGGAACCTTTACAAAACCAGTCAAAAATTTGGCTTTTGGTATTTACCGGACACCCGCCCCTCCATAAAAGAAGAAAATATGCAATTTCTAAATTGTTTACTTGTACCATATTATTGTGTTTCCTTCAGTATAAAGTAACAAATTCCTTATAACTTTCAATCAAGCAGATTTAGTGTTTTATTTTCATCAACTCTCATCTGTCCCGTGGCTTTGCCATGATTACAAAATTTTCTTTCGTCAGAGTACAGAGGTCGAGGAAACAGGCATTATCAAAGTCAAAATTTGAATATTAACAGAGTAAGTAAGCTAGAGTAATTTTTAAAAGTTAATTTCATAAAACGTATAAAATTCTAAGTATAATTTTTGTGTTTACTACATTAAATTCAAAGATAAAACTTTGTGTCCGGCAAATCCTGCCTCGCCTCAATTTAGGCCAAAAATGCAGATGCAAAAACAAAAAGGCTACAGAATCTACAAAAATAAACGGAAATTTACAAGCTACCAAGAAAGTAAACAATTATGACTTGATTTTAACGTGCATATTTTGTTTTGGATTTTTTTAACTCGGCTCTGGGAAAAACAGGCCAATAAACCTTAACCGTCCGACAAATCCTGCTGATACTCTACGACCATATTGACTATTTTACAACAGATCCTCTATTTTCTAGGTCATATGTCAAATACAAGAGTGATCTTGAAAATTTCAAACATCCGGTCACATCCAAAATACACGAATTCGTTCAGCAAAATGATAGACAGTCTTCCGTCAGAAGTTGTGAAAAAACCTATTGGACATTCTTCAATATTTGGACGTGCAGAAAATGTCGATGTATACCTTCATGATATCCTTTCCTCACGAAAGCATGTCAAACTAGATGTAGTTAAAGATTATTGGGGGTTTCGTGTTGAGGTTATGAACATTAGTGCAACTAAGGTGATTGAATTAAACGGCACAAGAAAAGTCCGTCCTAACGAGACTATTACTTTGGAGAACAATGACCAGTTGACGATTGGTTGTTTTACATTTCTGATGAAAATCGTTCAAGGTGACCCAAGATCAACACAGTATGAACTGGAATTCATTAATATTTATAATACGAGATCGCATATCTCTCATCAAACTGAAGACAAGCCTGTTGTTTTTGCCCGTCAGAATTCACCATCACCACAAGTAAATCCTCAGTATACCTATATCCAATTTGCAACAGACCCAGATATGTACCCTATGTACCCTATGCAAATGGGAGGACAGCATTGGTATAAGCCAGAGTATATGTCATCAGAAGGACAGGCTGTTCACGCTAAACAGAATTCACCACAAGTAAATCGTCAGTATTCCTTTAGCCAACAACATGCACACCCAGATATGTACCCTATGCAAATGGGAGGACAGCATTGGTATAAGCCAGAGTATATGTCACCAGAAAGACAGGCTCTTTACGCCCAACAGAATTCACCACAAGTATATCGTCAGTATTCCTTTAGCCGACAACATGCACACCCAGATATGTACCCTATGCAAATGGGACAACAGTATTTGCATTGGCCGGTGTCAACCATTATGTCATCAGAAGACCAGGCTGTTGACGCAAAACAGACAGGTGAGGATTTATCCCACAACTGCAGTTTTTTCATGCTTAAATGTCCAAATGTGGGTTGACTCTTTAATAATAATAAGATTACAGATCAATAAACCTTTTCAAAGAGGTCTGGGTTGGACGCAACATTTTTCTGGAAAGTGGTAACCTTTCGAATACAGGTAAATGTGAGATTTCGCACACAACTTCTTGCCAGTTTTCTGCTTGTGCTTTTGCAGTGAGGAGAAGGAGATTCCTGTATTCGAAAGGTTACCATTTTCCAGAAAAGTGTTGCGTCCTACCCAGACCTGTTTAAAAGGTCTATAGCGACTATTAACAAGCTTTACTTTCTCCCTAATGCTTTCTGCATGCCATCCAGACTGGGGAAGCTTGCTAAGCAAATAGATTTCTATCTTTTTAAGATTTATTTCATACTTTACGGACTGTCAGACTTGAAAAGAGTTTTTGTCTTAAAAAGATAGTTACAGTTGTAATTGGCAATGAAATCTCAAATGACGTCTTTGCCACTTTCGAAATTTGAATCTCCAACCAAAATGATGCAGCTTTCTTGTCTGATTTAATAACTGCTGTAAAAGCAGTTTTTGTCCTCTCATTTGTTACTCTCTAATTTGTGGACTTTGAAGGAAGGAAATCCATATGCAATGCTGAAAGACAACTAGCAAAAGTTTACAAATGTCTTGCTTCCAGTGTTGGTATTTTGCCTTATTACTTGTGAGTAAGGAATGAAAATTGGTTAAAGATTTATTCAACTTGGTGCATTTTTCTTCTACTTGTAGGTTTGGGATTGAAAGACAAGGGATCAACACTGGGTGCGGCAGAGTCTTCTTGTACAAGCGATGAAGGTAGCTTCCATTTCTTGATTATTGTCACCAAAAGCCTGTTATTGACTCTAGGATGATTAATAATACATCTTTGCCTGTTTCGATCAGCAGTATCATCTCCTGTCAAAATAATGTAGCTTATTTCTTTGCTGTGGTATTGTGAATCCCTTCCCGGTGTTGGGCTTTTGTTTTGCTCTGTTAACTTCAAAAACTCGCTTATCTGTAGAATATTAACAACCTTTACTTTCAAGATAGTTACAGTTGTAATTGGCAACGAAATCCCAAATGATGTCTTCGTGTGAATTGGTTGACAATTTCTTCAAGTTGGTACTTTTTTCTTTTAACTGTAGGTTTGGGATTGCAATACAAGGGATCAACATTTGGTGTGACAGAGTCTTCTTGTTCAGTCGATGAAGGTAGCTTTAATGTCTTTATTATTTTCACGTTTCATTGTTTTAAGCCTGTTATTTTAAGATTATTTATATTTCTTAAATGTTAGACGGTGCACTTATTCGAGAGATACAATTCTCTGGTAACAGTATTTCGGAAAGTTATTTTCCCATTTTTTTAATCAAGTTGATAAACTGGAGACTTCACACGTCAAATGAGTTTTGCTCTTCGGTTTTTTTTTAATTGTCAAAGGTATCACTGATGACAAAATTTCCTAGTTCTGAATTATAATATGCTATGAAAATGATGCAGATTTCTTTCTTGCAAAAATAACTGCCATTAATACTTGTAATAAATATGTGGTAGTGTGGATCTTTGCCTGGTGTCAGCTGTCTTTTTTGCTCTGTTTACTTCATGATTTTGTAGACTTAATCAGAGTACATTAGGCCAAAAAATCTCGCTCACAGCCTTTAAAAAGACTTTTGGAACAAGCATTTTGCATCTTACATTGGGATTTTTCTTTTAATTGTAGGTTTGGGATTGAAATACAAAGGATCAACACTGGATTTTGCAGAGCCTCTTTGTTCAAGCGATGAAGGTAACTTCCATTTCTCAATTATTTTCACCAGAAGCCTGTTATTGACATTAGGGTGAGTTCGAGTATGTCTTCTACGTTAGAGGATGCACTTATTACCCTGCTAACTATATTGCTATATGCATTTCCTTGGTTACAGTGTTTTGAAAACTTGATTTCCCATTTGTTTAATCAAGTTGATAGTAATAATAATCACGAGGTACTTTGGATCTTTCCCATGTGTCAGGCGTCTGATAACGTCAAGAGTTTGCGACCTTAACCTATTGGAACTAAAACTCAAGTTACATGCCTCAAAGTCTGGCTATCTATTAAATGGGGAATGGGGGAATAGGAGAACATGGGAACGATAGGAATCTTTAACAGTGGAAACCGGGGAACTCTGAGAAGGGGAATTGGGGAACATGTGAACGATGAAATCTTTTATTGAGGAAACAAATCCGTTGTTTTAAAAGTGCAGAACATAGCTAAGAATTCTGCTGATATGCGAAATATGAACTCTCTAAAAAGGAGCCAGTTGTGTTTTGTCGTTCTCTCTTCTGTTTAAAGAAAAACGAAATTTTTTCTTTCCTTGTTAAATTTCTGTGAAATTTATCTCTTTACCGCAAGTAACCTGAAGGTCTCTTTCATCTGCTTTACGCTGGATAATTTTTGTCTTTGTCCATGTTGTCCTTTATTCTTCAAAGCTCAAAACTCCACAAACGGGGGGGGGGGGGTGCATTTTCCTCAAACAATTTTGTCCCCTTTTCCGTCTGAAGAAGAGTAGGCCATGCCGGTAGGTTACTATGTTTGGTCTCGTTTGATTTACAAACCTTGTAAAACTGTGACAATCAAGGCTTGATGGTTGAACAGTCTAGTTCTTTGTTAGCAGTATTTTATACTGCTTTTCAATTTTGTTTTACTATTCTCTTTTTTCCTTGTAGAATTCGAAATGGAAAGAAGAAGAGTTGAAAGAGGTAGCTTCGATTTCCTGTGGAATTTTATTCAAAGGAAATGATCTTTGTTTTTGCTAGATGAGTCATGATAAGCCTTGCCTGGTTCTATTCTCTACATATATGCTCTTTCCACGCGGATAGATAAGGGGCTAACATAAGCTTCCCAAATAAGTTCCTTAACTAGTACTCAAATTTCCAGAGGAGTTGGCAGTTTGCCATGCTCAAGAAACTTTCTACAGATGTTCCGTGTCAAGCAGTAATACAGGAGTCTTGTTGAACCGTACCTTAGGTACTGCTGCCCAGTCCTGGGAAATGCTTGTGAGTTCTCCATTAAGTAATTGCAAAAATTGCAAAATTTTGCGGCCAAGTCATAACTAATAGTCGTTTTGATAAATCAGCATTGCCTCTCATTCGTGCACTTTGGTGGTCAACCGTAAAGAAACTAATTGAGTTCGAAACGCAAAAGATAGTTTTTGAATCCCTTCTAGTGATGCTCACTCCTATATGAGTGATATGTTCCATAGGGTGAGTGAAGCTACATGACATGTGTTGAAAAATTCAATTGTTAATCTGAGAGTACCTTTGCTTCAAACATCCCCTGGTCAAAGGTCTTTCTCTTTCACGGGAGCGAGTCTTTGGATTAATGTGAATAGTGGGCTTAAGACAGCTCCAACACTAAAATAATTTTTGAAGGGCTACACATCTAGGCCTTCACAAATTTTGATAATTCGTTTTGGGGTTTTATCCGAAAGCAGTTATTACTTCTCTTCTTTTTTTTCTTAATCGGTTTTAAAAGTTAAATTTAAGATTTTTAACATATTTTTTTAGCTTTAAAATTATTATTTGAATGGTCCCCTGTAAATCAGTTATTCATACTGAGGGACAACGATGCTTGAAAAATTAAAAATTGAATGCAGGACAAAAATTCAACTTTGAATCACTCAACTCATATGAAGGTAAACACCAGTAGAGTCTGCAGGCAGGCTATATACCTATCTTGTATAATGTTAAACACTTGCCCTATCCAATGTGGGTTAATCCAAGGTGTGATGCTCTGATAGCTATCCGGTATAGTGTAAACAGGACCTAGATCAGGGGTGTAGAGCTGGGGGGGGCTCGGGGGGCTCAGCCCCCCTAGTTATTTTTTTCAAGCATTTGGGGGGGGCTACAGCCCCCCTAGTTATTTTGTTTATCTGAGCCAAAGCACCTAGTTTTTTGCTCAATCTCTTTGAGTTGTCTTTCTTTCTCCAAAAACATGAATGCTCTTTTGATATCAGAATATTAATTATCCTTAGATATTTTATTTTCCTTGCAACCTTATTACACATTGCTTCAAGGCTCAAGTCATTTCGGATACTATAGTTTTTGATAAAGTAGCTATTTTCTATTGAAATGTTCAAATGTGAAGTTTTCCACGCGAATGTGCCAAGCGAACAGGTCTCTATCTTTTTAAGATCAAGTCGATACATTATTGCCTGTCAGGCTTAAAATTGTTTGGCTCTTAACAAGAACAATTGGAAAAGACGCGCATATTCAGCGTCAAATTACTGTAGCTTTTGCACGCATACTAGTTAAATATACAGTCATCCTTTGCGCACTGCCGGAGCATTGCTATGACATTTGGTGTAGTCATGTAGAACCAACTTTAAACCAATGAGAATGAACAGAAACACCGTGACGCCAAGCAAAAGATTCTTCAGAATATATATAAATAAATGCTTTGGTAGGATTTAAGCCAAAGAATGGTTTAATATTCAACTTTTGGAAGTTGTGAATAAGAAATCAGTCAGCTCCTCTTTATTTAGACATGTTATTTTTTATACGTATTTCTGCCGTTTAATATATGTAACAACATTTTTGTGGACCTACCTTGACTTTATGCGTTTTCTCTGTTAGAATCGGGACCTGAAGTTTTTGCAAAAAGAGGTAACTTTTATTTTCTAAGACATTTCATATAACTAAAAAATATTTGGTTTATTTGCTTATACCAAAAGTAAGAACCTGTTTTGGTAGCTCCTTCAGTATGGTCCTGCATTTAAACCAAATTTTCACACCTTGGCCCAAATTGTTTCTTGTAACTTGATACTTGCTAATGATTGTTTAGATGTTTGAAGTTTGTTTAGATGTTTTCTTAAATACAAGGCCTTGCCGCAATTCAAATTTTCATATTAAAATTTCTGCAGTTTGGAATATTTGCAGTTTGAAGCCCTCCAAGAAACTTTTAGAAATCGAAGTATGGATCAATAAAAGGCAGTTGGCCGTTTTTACAGTCCTTTTTCCGTCCACAGAAAAGCTATTTCAGTTGGCTGCATCCGGTAAACTGGACCGCGGTCTGGGAAAATTGGATTTCAGTGCATTGGGAATTGAATCATACCAACTGACAGAAACTTTTTCATCTTGTGGAGCGAGTTCATTGGATTTTTCAGTTAACAACATTGATCGTATACCTGAAGAATTTCTTCAAGCATTGAAGAATATTAGAGAGCTCAGCTTTGCATTTAATCAAATCAAAGATTTACCTGCCAATTTCGGAAAATATCTCAACACTCTTGAAAGTCTGCATTTAGAAGATAATCGATTTGCCAAATTACCAACAGATTTCGCAAAGTGGATTCCAAACTTGCAAAGCTTGTATCTCCAGAATAATCAATTTAAATTCGCTTCCAGAAGACTTCGGGACATGTTTAGCGGGGCTGTATTGGCTGAGTTTGAATGGAAATAACCTAAGCGAGCTTCCTTCCAACTTTGGAACATGGTTTCCAAAGTTGCGATACTTGTATCTCAACTTCAATGAGTTGACGTCGCTGCCTAAGGACTTTGGAGAAAATCTTAAAACCTTGAATATCTAAACTTAGATGGAAATGAGTTGATGATAGAAATAATTTGAATGAGCTGCCAGGCGACTTTGGAAAATATTTTTCAAAGCTAACATGGTTGAAACTCAACAACAATGAGTTAACTTCGCTGCCTGAGGACTTTGGAGAAGGTCTTGAAAACCTTGAAAATCTTAATTTAGAAAGCAATAAATTAACTGAGCTACCACAAAATTTTGGAAAAGGGCTTACGAAGTTGCGATACTTGCATCTCAGCAACAATGAGTTGAAATCGCTGCCTAAGGACTTCGGAGAAAGTCTTGAAAATCTTGAATATCTAAATTTAGAAAGTAATAAATTAACTGAGCTACCACATGATTTTGGAAAAGGGCTTAAGAAGTTGCGATACTTGCATCTCAGCAACAATGAGTTGAAATCGCTGCCTAAGGACTTCGGAGAAAGTCTTGAAAGTCTGGAAGATCTAAATTTAGATAGTAATAAATTTACTGACGTACCAAATGATTTTGGAAAAGGGTTTAGGAAGTTGCAATTCTTGCATCTCAGCAACAATGAGTTGAAATCGCTGCCTAAGGACTTCGGAGAAAGTCTTGAAAGTCTGGAATATCTACATTTAGAAAGTAATAAATTAACTGAGCTACGACATAGTTTTGGAAAAGGGCTTACGAAGTTGGAACACTTGCGTCTCAACAACAATGAGTTGAAATCGCTGCCTAAGGACTTCGGAGAAAGTCTTGAAAGTCTCGAATATCTAGATTTACAAGTAATAAATTAACTAAGCTACCACGTGAGCTTGGAAAAAGGCTTCGAAAGTTGAAATGGTTGAATCTCGACTATAATGAGTTAACTTCGTTGCCCGAAGGCCTCGGAGCAAACTTAAAACATCTTGTTCGTCTGGGTCTATTGGGAAATCCTCTTGCTGAACTACCAAGTGACTTTTCCAACCTAATGGAAATAGTTGTTTTGGATCCTGCTGTTAGGCAACGTTTAGAAACTGAAAAAGGTCGTTCTACGGAAGCAGAAAAGCATGACAAAAATAAGCCTATTGGGGTTTCAGGAATATCTAAAGAATTAAGGTAAACAATTTATTTTATATTTTTGTCTTTCTTCTCTTAGAGCGCTACAAATTCCCAATTCCACCATACATGGTTTCAATTGAATCTTAGATGTTAAAGCAATTAGTTGTACATCACAGCTAACCTAAATCCAAAAGACTCTTAATCTTAATCTTGGTCAAAGTCTTAATCTTAATCTTGGTTATAACCTTTATCTTAATATTAATCTTAATATAAACCTTGTTCTTAATCTTAATCTTAGTCTTAATCTCAGTCTTAATCTTAATTTCAAACTTAATCTTAATCTCAATCCTAATCTTAAACTTATCTTGGTTTTAAGTTTAAACTTAATTTAACTCCTAGACTTAAACTTGATATTAAAATTAATCTTAATATTAAACTTAATGCTAATCTTTAACTTGAACTTAGTCTTAATCTTTGTCTTAGTGTTCGTTTCAATCTTAAACTTGAAATAAAAACTAATCGTAATCTTGGTCTTAATCTATATCTTTATGTTTATCTTAATCTTAATCCTAATCTTGATCTCAATCTTAATGTTCAGGTCAATCTTTTATTGATCTTAATCTTAATTTTAATCTTAATCTTAGTCTTAAATTTTAACTTAATATAAGTCCTTGACTTAGACCTTATCTTAAAATAATCTTTGTTTTAAACTTTGTCTTAACCTTAAACTTGGACTTTATCTTAATCTTTGTCTTAGTGTTAGTCTAAGTCTTAAACTTAAATAAAAATTTATCTTAATCTTAATCTTGGTCATAGTCTTTATCTAAATCTTAATTTTAATATAAATCTTGGTCTTAATTTTAATCTTAATCTTAGTCTTGATCTCAGTCTTAATCCTAATTTCAAAACTAATCTCAATATCAATTCTAATCTTAATCTTAATCTTAAACTTATCTGAGTTGTAAGTTCAAACTTAATTTAACTCCTAGACTTAAACTTGATCTTAAAATTACTCTAAATATTAAACTTAATCTGGCTGCTTATCTGAAATTTGAACTTAGTCTTAATCTTAGTCTTAGTGTTAGTTTCAATCCTAAACTTGAAATGAAAACTAATTGTAATCTTGGTCTTAATCTATATCTTAACCTGTTTATATGTTTATCTTAACCTTAATCCTAATCTTAATCTCAATCTTAATGTTCAGGTCAATCTTTATATTCATTGATTTTCGCTGCGAAGCAGATGGAAATCTTTAAAACGCTATCGCCGGATGTTTTGATAGTTCGTTGCATGACGCAGATGGATGACAAATCGGCCAATGAACGCTAAGAATTTCAAAGGCTTTCGATCCGGAAGCTTTTCTTACTTCGTCGATGCATGACAAGTCGGCTGTTGTCTAAAATATCCCTTTGAATTGTCCACTGACAGGGGAAACTTTTGCGCACACCCATCAACGTCATGAGATGTCGCCATTACAATTTCTATTTTCGTTGTTACACTGACTCGGCAGGATTCGGAATGGAATCCCAAGAAGTGAACCAACACAGGAGGCCCAGGAGTGTGAATTTAGACTGAGAGAGGCAAATCACTCCATTGAAATCTCGTACACATTTTTTAAAGTCCTATGTGTTCACTGAAATCCCTTGGAAATCCTTTTGTTTTAATAGAAATCTCGTACACGCTTTTGAAGAGTGAAATGCCTCTCAGTTAGAAATACGAAAGGAACCAATTCAGAATCAAACGGTGGGCTAAAGAATATCTGTTAAATTTCTGTAGTTAGACCTACCTTCTGTAGAAAATCTGTCGAATTTCTGTACTTAGCCCTACATTTAGGCACAAGTACGACGGTTTTGGTGAGCGTCGTCACCCTTCGATACCAAATTACAAATCTTTTTCAAAATGCTACGGTACCTTCTTGACAAAGACGGCGCTTAATCGTTGGCCGTGTCCTGTTGCTAAACCAGCCTTTAAATTTGTGCAGCTGCAGAACGCTGTCCCGGAAGACACAGTCCCTAACTGCAGTTTAACTTAAGCGATTTTATAGCTGGTGCCGCTTGAGCAAATTTGAAGAAATATGTCGATTTTGCAATGATTCGTGGGCTTTGGTTTTTTGCAGGGTGGAAAAGAAGGTGAGCACTAATTCAGAAAAAATATATGCAACTGCCTGTCCTGAAGTACCAGAGGATGATGCACTGAGTGGGGCTGTGAAATTTCAATTATCTGAAACAGCAATAGAAGAAGCTAATATTGACTTTGTCTTGGGTGAATCTTGTTTGAGCGACGTCGTATTTCTTGAACCTGAAGACACAAAACTTTTAAAGCCATGTCAATTGGTTATTCCTTATAATTTACACGAGCAACCTACAATGACAGAAGTTGTGTTAAAGCATTTTGTTTCATCGAAAAAGAAATGGGTTGATCTGCAAACAAGCATTGTTTCAGGACAATCTGGAGGTAGTGTTATTTTTTTGCCATTCTGCTTTGCAGTTTAAAGGGAGATTACTATCTACAGATTTTGTAAAGGCAAGTGAAAACAAATGTACTCTGCACACAGTTTAGGTGTTAGGGAACATTTTGATTTTAAGAAGTTGGCGTTTTACGCAAAATTTACCAAATTGAGGCCAAATAAAGCAATGTCATATCAAGGCTATTCAAAAAGCTTCACTCCTTGTTATTATTTGCTATGTACATTTAAAGCTTATATGTGGCGTTTTCCGAACAACAACAACAGCCAAATATCGAAGTTGAGAGTTGGAAGTTTTAGGCAGGACACAACACAAGTAAGGTTAAATCATTCATTATATTTATGCGATTGGGTCTCCTGTGTTCAGGACAAGCTAGCGTTGAATTTATAACACCTCAGTTCCTATTTTTGTAGATGGAAAATGCATTAAAAAGCTGGCAACTGCAGAAATAGAAGAGACAGGACTTTATGTTGTTTGTCTTGTTCTAAAATCTATTCAGTTTGAAATAGATTTTGATGAAAAACCGATTGAGCTGTATCCCTTTGGAGAGGATATTGGTATCAAACTTCGCTTTGAATCTGGCACATTTGAATCTTATCCTGAGACATGTACTGTTAAGGTAAGATATTGTTAGTGGCTTGACAACAGCATTTAAGTTTTTTCGTCTTTATCTATTGGCATACTTAATTAAACTGGAACAAAGATTTTGGTAGACCATACCCCCTAATTGTGCTAAGTTGCAAGACGTAGCACAATCACAATAGACTTTTTTCCATTATGACGTCACACGTGCTAATGCCCACGCTGCATTGTGGTAGTTGTAGTCACCTTGCAATCTGCTCAGCCGTCATTGCGGTACCTTAAGGGAATTAATTTTCGTGGGAATTTTTTTCGCGGATTTTTTTTTCAGCAATTTTGCGGGAAAAAATGGAATTTATTTTCGCGGTTTTTCGCGGCTTCGTTGGTGAAGGGAATTTCACGGGAACTTATTTTCGCGGATCAAATTACCTTCATATAAAAAGAAAAGGACACAAGGAATAGTTTGAGCGCCTTTCTTTCTTTTTTGACTAGAAATCTTACAAACGATACAAATGATACTGTAAATACAGAAGCAAAAACCATATTTAGTTTTTTAGTGAAATATTTCCTTATATTTGGCAAAAGTCTCAAAATTTTCAGATTTTTTGAAATTTCGGAAATTTCGCGGGTCTTTATTTTCGCGGACAAGCATATTTCGGAATTTCGAGGGAACTAATTTTCGCGGAAATGACCAAAATTCGTGAAAACCGCGAAAATTAATTCCCTTAAGGTAGTTAAGCCATCGTCCTATGCCTTACTGCTATCATTCCTAGGGTGATAAGGGCAAACCCTTCTTTGATATTCATCACTGGTGCCATTCAAAACGATTATCCGGTTGTCTTTAGTACAAGGATTATTGCCAATTTGAAGAAAGGCAAAGTAGCAAAAGGCTTGCTTAAGCGCTAAGCTTTGTAAATTGGAACTCCTGAGGGAGGAGCTTGGCATCCAACAGGGAGAATGTTTTCCTTTTAAAATTGTTTATTTTTAGAATGTTTTCTCAACTCCGAAGAAAGCAATTAGAACACTAAGATTTACGGTGGAATTATTTTTAAAAAAAGAATTATTTCAGAAAAATTCTGTTCAATGTGTTTTTTTTTATTTAATTCGAATATAAATTTTTGTTTTGGTTTTAATTTAAACTTCAATCTTAAACTAATTTTAATTTTAATTTGTAATTTGTTAAATTTGCACAATTCCCGAGAGGAAAAGCTCATGATGGGGCTGAGGTTTTTGTGAAGTGGCTGTCAGAAATGCGCAAGGGATGGTATAACTGCTGGTGAGAGGTTATCCCCGATCCGTTTTGTTTTAAATTTAATCTCAGTTAAGTTATTTAATTCAATTATTTTGAGACTGTTGATTATGATGTTATGCCTTTTGTTTGTTCAATTTAAAAGGTGAATATTTTCACAAATGATGCAAACGATGCATTACGAAATATTGGAATAACAACGAGTCCTATTGTTCATATTGAAACAACCAGCGGTTTGCTCAAAAAACCTGTTCAAATTAAGCTACCCTTCCAACAAGTGGATGGAGACCAAGGGAACATAAGATTGATTCAAGGGAATGATAACAAGTTTGAGGACATCACTGATACGTCGAGCTATGAACTTCAAGATGGCTATGTTATATTCTATGTTCAGCATTTCAGTTTGTAAGTTTTCATTGTCATTCTTTCAAATTTTGCTCAATTCCGATAAAAGATCTGTAAAACTATTCGATTCCTACTACCTACTATCTGGGGATCAATGCAGTTAAGTACTAAGTATTTATTCGAAGCTTTTTGTTAACCAAATTATGTTCGAATTAAAGGGAAAGGCATGTAGTTATTGTAGAGTGTCACTGGAATAAGTTGTACTACCTCGCAGAGCCTTGGAGGACCAGGAGTCACAAGGAATGGAAAACATAGGGGCCTGATGGGCATGTCAAATGATGAAAGATGTTTATCGGTATGCACAACGATGACGATAATGATCATTATGATAATGATGGTGGTTATGATGATGATGTTGATGACCACGATGATCATGATGCTGGTTGGTAGGGGTGATTGTGGTGGTATGGTGAGTGTGGTGGTGGTGATAGGGGTGGTTGTGGTGCTGAAGGTAGGGGTGGTTGTGATGGTGGTGGTAGGGGTGGTCGTGGTGATGGTTGTAGGGGTGATTGTGGTGGTGGTGCCGTTCCTTTAAATCTTGCCGCAGCCACACCATCAATGATGGTGATGGTAATCATGATGATGATGATGATGATGATGGTGGTGGTGATTATTATTATTATTATTATTATTATTATGACGATTTTCATGGGGAGGATGATAATAATGACGATTTGTTTTGAAAACTGTTTTGAAATTGCCGCTCTTTGCCAAGACTCTTTGATCAATGTTGAGAATGTGTGAAATGTCATTTACCAAACCAAGGTGGCAATTTGCCAGTTTCATATAGTAAACAACCATGAGTCATGCAATCAAGCTTGAGCGAGGAGAACAATTGCCACATTACCTTAAATTGACAAAGAGGCTTGTAGGCCGCGATTGCGCATCAATGGCCGAGACAATGGCCCTAATGGCATTCTTGAGTCGATTTCTATTGTTACACGTTTTTCATTGTTCAAGCGTTGGTTATTGAGTTAGGAAGTGAGTGAGTGACACTCACCCCACTCCAATATGTTCGAATTCTTCGAACATGATTCTCAATATTATTCTTAATTTACAATAGTATCAATACAATAAGTAAAATCTTTATCATTTACCATTTTATGATGGAAAAACTAATCTACAGTTAAAAGTACTACTTCAACTCCGTCAATCTCATTAAACCAATGTCGTCCAATGTGTTTTGTCAAACGTATAAAGTGCACACGATCACAATTGTGCCTTGTGGTGAAAAACGCAGAAAATTAAAAAGTTGTCTTCATGAAGCTTGAGTCTGGCAATATTCTTAAATAATTCTTAAATTTCAGCGATTTTGAGCCTCAATATTCTTATAGACTGTATGCTTAAAAAAAAAGTGTGTAGTGATAGGCAGAATTTGAAGGGTTTTAGGCTTTCTCCAGGAAATTACTTTGTATTGTAAACAACAAGAACGCTTGATTATTGTTGTTTGTTCCTCCATTGTGCCTGTTTAACAACTGTGCGAGACAATGTTTGGTAAAATGTTGCATGAATGATAAAAGTTGAACCAGAAGAAAAATGTTGGGTAAAGTACTGCAGCATTTGTCCAGGGCTTTTGACCAACTAGCAAGACGTGTATGTTTTTTATTACTTTTTTGAAAATATCCCTGTTCACAATGTGAAAAGGCTACATTGGCATGACAAATAAACTCATCGACCTGCGGCCTTCATTTTCCCCTTTGACTTCCTTCGTTGATCCTCAAACTGGTATAAGTTACACAAAAGATCTTTTATTCGCTGATACAACGAGACTAGTTATCAACAAGGTTTCTGCTTTGTTCTTCGTGTACCTTTAAATAGTGAACATTTCATATTAATAAAGCTTTTCTTGCCTTTTCAAATTTAAAGTTGTTTTTCTTCACAGCTTCATGTCCGTGCGAAGCAAGGTGTCGGAATTTCTTGAAATTTTGAAGACATACGTCTCTGGAGCACTAGATGCTGCATTCTATTTGTACGGTATACAAAGCGAAAAAGATCTAAGTTGCCAGGTTGCCTGCTCGCTTGTTGAAGACAATGAAAAAGTTAACGAATGGTTCAAAGAAACAGATTATACACTCATAGACAAATGCCTGTCAAAGAAAGGATTGTATTGTGGAACTTCCTTAAAGTTCGATGTCTTTGGGAAAATGAAAATTAATTGTGATGTCGAGCTTTTGTTCAGGTAACCTGATGTTTTCCCCATATTTATTGATACTGATGTTTTTCTGTTAACCTTCACATCATGTCTTTTCCTGTACGCTATTCAAACAATAAGCATTTGCTTTAGGCTCTTTACTTCTATATTTAAGCTTCAGTCAACAGAAGTATCGCACCACAAAAACATTTAAACTTGAAGAAAAGGACGAACGAGATGAAAACAACACAGACTACATTAACATTGTTGGCCGTGATGATGGAGTTGAATACGCGCAGATAGCTTATTGGAGGCTTCTGCAAGACAGAAATACAGGTATAAAGGATTCTTATTTTTCGATTAATTCTGTACACTGACTTTTTTAAAAAACAACCTTTGCTCAGTGGTCATCCTAAGTCCTTCCATTCTCCGAAATGGGTAACTATAAGTAATTTTTTTATAGAAAAACTGGTCATTGGTAAATTTTTGTATTCCCAACATAATCGCAAGACTTTGTCGTATTTTACAGTTTCTCTATCTTGCATACTTGACTCGTGAAATAGCCGCTCAAGTGATTCTAATAACTCTGAAATTCAAAAAAAAATCTTGGTCCCTGTAACATCAAAGTGCCTTTGGCAAACATGTCTTGGGATCTTTGTTGGTAAATTCTACTTGTAGCACCCCCGTTCATATTGGTCTTCGTACAAGCCTTACTGAATATAGAAGTTACGTTGCTCCGTCTATAGCAAACACGTTGTGCTCTTCAGATTGTTAACGTCGGAAACAGACTGAAACGGTTGACGGCGTCATTAACGTGAGTATACATTCCCCTCGTCAGTAAATCCTATTGTATGTTTATGAGGAGTGTAAGGCGAAAATAGCTTTTTCAGTATGCCGTACGATGTTTCCGCTGTTTATCGCAAATTTAAAGATTTTTTATTCAGGAAAAGGCATAGCTATGCAGTTCCCTATAAGAAGGAAGTTTCTTAAAAAATGATTTTACTTCAGCATGGCTTTTATTCCCTGGGGAGGGGGGGAGTAACTTCAAAAGATCAGTGACGGGGGTGTGCCATTTTCGTTATGAAAATTTAACCCCGAAATTTATGAAAATTCTAAAAAGTATGCCCCAAAGTCCACAAAGAAATATCAATATAATGCATAGAAATGCTAAATTGACTTTTTTTACTCCAACAAAATTTATTTTCCACCCTCAGAAAGGTACCTCAAAAAATGGCACACCCCGTACCCATATATATTGGTGTTACCCCCCGAGCTTTTATTATTGGCTTGACGGACATGTTGGCGATTATTATGATTGTTGCCACTGTGGTTGTGGCGCTGGTCGTGGCGATGACGAAGGTAGTTTTGATCAACGCGTATGTTTTATAAGAAACTAAAAAATTGGCCCAGTACTGAAAGTTTCCTAAAATTTTCGGATTTTGAGTACTCAAAGTTTTTAAGAGTTTCTTGAATATCTGTATTGGTGACATAGTAATTCTAGCTATCCGAACGATGCTTTAAACCTATTTTTCGATTGTATTTGGATATTTGTGGCTATCATAATTCATCTGCGCGTCACAATAATACTTTATTGCAGACGAAACACGGAAAATATAATAAAAATTTTGCCGACAGATGTGAAAATGTTATTGGCTAAAGATTTTCCAGTACTGGAACTGCTTAAATTTTTTGCCATTCGTTAGTCTGGGTTTCTTATATAGAGTTTCTAGTAAAAGAAAACTACGTGTAGTCTGAGTTTGAGTTGGTTACAGTTTACTCGGGTGAGAATTATGATGGTGTCAGGCGGCACTAATAAATATTGTTATGCTTATGATAATGATGATTACGTATAGTTTTTTTTGACAGGTGTGTGCCAGAGAGCTCCATTTGTGATTAACATAAAGAATGAGTACCATGAACATAGGCTTGAACAACATGAACATAAACACGAGAATAAGTTTGAAAAAACTTTTAACATAGATGTAAAGGACAATGCTACAGCAATTGTTGGTGAAACAAAAACTGGTCCAGTTCACGCAGAAGGTAACATATTTTTCACAACTCAGTTTCAAATTCATTGTTGAAAATATTTTTTTCGGCATATATTTTCATTCAGAAGTTTTTTTTTGCTTGTGATTATGTATAATGTCTGTATATTCCACGGAGAGGGGGGTTCTCAGCTAAATCTTAAGAAGTGGTCTGCCGTGAGCATATTCAAAGTAGAACCGTTAGTTAGACTACGTTTTACGAGAATGGTACCTAGCTTACCCTTACCTAGTTTCATTTTCAATTCTTTCGAATTAGCACAAATCTCAAAATTGTTGGTCTGAAACCCGAAATTTCAAAAGTCGATTTGTTT
Organism: Chrysaora quinquecirrha; assembly: GCA_014526335.1. Lineage (NCBI taxonomy): Eukaryota > Metazoa > Cnidaria > Scyphozoa > Semaeostomeae > Pelagiidae > Chrysaora > Chrysaora quinquecirrha. The sequence goes on from JACTAT010000032.1 coordinate 4,435,889, forward strand.
CTTTGACCTGACTAACTGTTCCTTAGCCCAACATTTTCATATATGGTGCTCTTGGCTTGACCGTGGCTAGACCTTGGCTAGGCCGAAATTGCTAAAAGCATACCTTTGGCTAGACAAAAGTCCAAAAATTATACCATTGAGCGCAGCACATCTCCTGGTAACTTTACTATGGAAGAAGTCCCCCCCTATGGTCTATTCAGTAGTTTCGTACTTTTTGCGATACTGTATGTAGCTGCAACCAACCGGTAGTTAGCTGGATTAATTTTTGTTACAGTTCTACAAATCGCCAATTACGGAGCGCAAGGCGCAGACAACGAAGGAAGGGAACTGGAAATGAAAGCCGAACAAATTTTTGAAATTGAAGATAAGAAAGAATGAGGCAAGAATAAAAATATGCTATTTTTTTATTTTGTCTTTTACAGTAATAACGAAAACTTTCGGGCGGAAAAATCTCGGACAAATAACTTTTGGACTCTTTTTCGCAGTTTTTTTTTTTGAAAATTCTGTTTTGCAGTCCATCAAAAATGTTCTTAACTGTAATGTTGTTATATTTGGGACGTTACCCGGGGGACGTTAGTGTCCAGCAATAATCCAAAATGCGGTGTCAGACACTTTTATAATTTCAATTTCAAGAAACAAGAATTGTCAAAAAACGTTTTGGACAACTTTTTATGACATTTTCTATTGTATGGACATACTGTTGTCCGAAAATTTGATCGTCCGAAACTTTTTTTATTCTAATTTATTATAACTTGCAATCTATTCTTGCCTATTGACTTATTGGCTCTTAATTAAAATCGATTCTGGGCATTATTTTCATATAAACATTACTCAAACCAAGATCTCTTACGTTATCTTGCTCAAACAACATCTATAAACCAGAGTGCTGACTTTAAAAGGGGGATAGTTTCAAAGTTTTTCATTCTCATTACACTCTTTTTTTATAAGAACAATTTTATAAGAACACAAGCCTGGATTTTGCCCAGATTTTAAGAACAAAATAAGAACAAGCTGAGGCTGGCCTTTTCCTAAACCCTAAGAATATCAGCTGATTATGAAAGTAAGACAATCAGAATGAATGTAAAAAACAAGCAAACAAAGAAATAGACAAGAATGCTGCATTTTCACACAAACCTAGTACCACCCAAGGCAATCATTGAAAAATATAGATGTCTAACTAACCAGGGAGTTAAGAACAGATTTAGAACATTTCAGGCTCAAAAACGGCAAAAATTTAAGATCAGCCAGCCTCGATCAAAATTTCCTGGTTCTTATAAAAAAAAAGAGTGTAACGGGCAGATAGAGTTTTTAGCAAAAAAATTCTATTATAGGAGCTTTCTTATAATAAGTGAGGGTGTTTGTGTTCAAATATGAAAATTTGCTTACTTTCAAGCGTTTATTCTTCGTAATTCTAGGAGCATATAATATGTGGCTGGACTAAAGGAACGAACATCGATGAAGTCTTCAAAGTACATATATGTTCTATTAAGAACCTCACTTTTATTTCTATAATTGTTTTAATCTTCAGTGCTTTTTCGGACATTTTAGCAACGCTGTCCTTTTTCCATGCAACAAGGCAGCAACGAGCTTGTTTTTAAACTGTCTTCAGCAGCGCAATTAGACACTCTCTATTGCTGTTCATTGACCTATATATATATAACGTTGTTGTCTGAGAATAAGCACAACTAAGGAATGTTTTTAGCAGTTTACGGTATCTCCTTTTTAACTCACTGCAGAACCTTTCGTGTGTGTATTGGATTTTTTTCTCTATGAAGTATCGATTGCCTGATGCTCGGCTGTCTTAAACTATGGGTTAAATGAGACTATTTTGCAGTTAGCACTGTTTCCACCTCTCATAGGGCGAAGGACTTACAGTTAGGCTAAGGAGATAACTGTACCTGTACATGCTTTCTTTTGCAATAGAGATTAGTGCTGGCTATTGTTAACCATTTTTCCCCGTTGCTTTCGATGGGCAAAGAATTCGGTTAGTAAATATATTTTGATGTAGTACGAAGAACTAGGCCAGAAGCAAGGATGTGTGCCGTAGAGGCCTTTTTTTTCCTTTATAGTAACTTTTCAACCTTCGTTCCCCAAAAAATAGAAGCAAAACCTAGCAGAATGACTTGAAGCTATGTGCTCGGCATACTAAGATTTTGAAGATGAAAAATTTCAGGAAGCAGAAAATTACTTTTTTCGAGTTGTTTACTGAAGAAGAAGAAAGCATACTTTTCAAAGCTCAAACAGTTTCCACTATTTTACTTTTGCCCTTTTGAATTTGGACAGTGCATATTTAAGTGAGCCTTTTCGAAGAAGCTTATGTGATCGACAAAGTAACGTTCAGGTCGAGTAGATGTTTAATAGTGTTTTTAACATATTTTTACGTTTTGTATTTTGTGAACCTAAATAGTTTTATGGTATTATGAACAGTGCGTTTTAATATTGAACTATTACCGTATTTTTTATATGAAAAAAACTCTATTAGGAACTTAGAATGGCCAAAAATTATAAGCAAATCCAGTGCTGGAAAATTTTCAATCCAAAAACTTTCCACCTTCGTCTGCATAATAGTTTATTTTATTTTACGTTTTCATCTTATATAAAATATTTTTATGACAATCAGACAAACTGAAAAGCCGCAAGCATTCAAATACGACATACGTTCAAAACATTCAGATAAAATTATCACCAATCGTAAGAAACTATATTGAAGAAAATTGTAAGAAACTTTCTGTACTGGTAAAAAATTTTTGTTTTTTGTGAAAAAAATATATAAATATTTCTTGCCTTAAGCCTTTAGCTGTCTTGTTAATTAGCAATGCATTTTCTATTTTGTTGAATTTTTATGATTTCAATATCCCTGCTGGTTTGATTGATCTTATTTCTAAACTAGTGATTCTGATAAGATTTTTATCATTTGTAAAATTTTTCTGATATTTTCTGAAGGGCTATTATTTAGCGAATTGCAGAAACATGATTGGACACGCATTGAATAAATAATTGTAGGGCGTATCGTAAAATACTTGGGCTGCTTTTAGAAAAAAACATAGCAATGCTGTCGCAATGTGCGAAGGATGGCGGCTCAACGCTTACTAAAGAGCGTTTGCAAGAATTTGCAACAATTACAGTAAACAATGATTTGACAAATGAATCCATGTCCAGCAGTACAAAAACTGATTATGATCATGATGATCATTATTATCAAAATGATCATGACCACGACGATGATGATGATGACCATGATTATCACAATGATCATGACAACGACGACGATGATGATGATGATGACCATGATTGTCACAATGATCATGACCATGGCAATAACGACAACGATCATGATAATAACATGCTGAATCTGATGGTGATGATGTCAATGATTATGATCATGATGATATTGGTGGTGTTGCTGATCCTAGTTTCGTTCGCTCAAATCTCCCGAACACATCACCTTAAATTCTAGACAGCACTGGGCCCAGATTCGTTGATCGTGGTGTTAAGAATGTTTGCTATGCTGAATGGCAACATGCCAATGTTAATGAAGTAAACAACTACGATTCATCAAATCGTTTGTTTTCACAACTACGGCACTTCGGCTATTTCTAAACATGATAAAAATTAGCAGATGTTACAAATTTGACATACACTCTTTTTTTCATAAGAACCAGGAAATTTTAATTGAGGCTGGCTGTTGTTAAATTTTTGCTGTTTTCGTGCCTGAAATGTTCTTAATCTGTTCTTAATTCCTTGGTTACTAAGAAATATTTATAATTCAATAAATGTCTGGGGTGGTACTAGGTTTGTGTGAAAATTCAGCATTCTTGTCTATATCTCTATGTTTGCTTGCTTTTTACATTCAGTCTGACTGTCTTACTTACATATTTTGCTGATATTCTTAGGGCTTTTGAAAAGGCCAGCCTCAGCTTGTTGTTAATTTGTTCTAAAAATCTGGGCAAAATCCAGGCTCGTGTTCTTATAAAATTGTTCTTATAAAAAAAAAGAGTGTACAGCATTTCTAGAAACACTAAAATATCCTAGATGTTTTTTTGTTTTCAAGTTTTCATAGAATTGTTCGCCTTTGAATATTGCATCGAATTTTTGAGATTTGCAGACATTCAGTGATTGCTCTAATTTTCTCAATTCCAAATTTTGCATACATGGATAGTTTTAAGATTTTGTTATTTTCAATAAAGAGGAGAGAACGGAGAGAGCCTGTGGCGTAATAGAAACTCTTGCCAAGTTTATCGACATCTTAACTGAAGATTGTCGAGACCCTTGCTGGCTTGCATAAACAAACAATCTATCTCCCGACCTAATTGCCAATGAGTAATCACCACTAATGGCTACTTTAACAGTCGATTGCCATTCGAAAACATGTTTATGTCGACTTTCACGCACAATTCATGTAAATTAAGCCTAGCCGTGATTTTCGCTCAATCATGATCAATTTATTTGAAATATTATACCATAGTCAATTATATCAGCCTGAAAAATTTTTTATCCAAAATTGAGGGACAGATCTCCAGTAAATAAATGTTAATATAATCCATATGTATTCTTCTCAAGCGGTGGTTTAAACCAGTGCGCCCCAGTAGCAAATGGTGCTAATTGGTGTTTATTGTCAAGTGATTGCTTTTTGTTAATGATACCATTAATGCCGACACTTACGGCGACTTCAAAGTTTACTTCCGCATATTTGTGGTCAATCTTTTGTTACATTTTGGCAAAAAAGAGCGTCTAAATTCAAATTCAAATTCAAATTCATTTAATTCAGCAACAAATTACAGGTTATATACTGCTACTCAAATTAAAGACTTTCTAATTATTTAACAAAGATGAAATAATTAACAAAACATAGGTTGCTTAGGACGCTAAGAGAACCGAAACGGTTTTCGAGCTCAGCGCCCTATTTCAGTTCAAATATAACAAGAACAGAATAAGTCTAATTACAGTTTGTGTAAAATATATTTGCGAAAAAATTTTTGATTATAATATTTTTCAAATTGTAATCTAATATTGAATTTGAAGATTTTGATAATAAGAAATAAGAAGAAAAATAAAGATAAGATAAAAATAAAATAAAAAAAGGAAAAGAAAAAAAATAAAAATTAAGAGGGGAGGGAGACATGGAAGGGGGGGCTTTTGTTTGTTATTCTTTCTAATCATCATTAAATTTTCAAGAGCATTCATCTGAATTGTACCAGTTTTTCATGCATTTACAAAACAGATTTTTGCTCTTTTGTTCTCTTATGTGGAGAGGTATGTTATTCCAGATTTTTTATGCCGTTATATGTAAAGAACCGTTTTTTATAGTTAGTTCTTATAGCTGGATATGCAAATTTTTTTCCAGCAGATTGACGAGTTTGATAGGTATGTCTAGAAGTTGTTTCTTCAAAAAAATCATCAAAAATAGCACTTTGGTGGCCATTACTTATGTCATATATTAGCTTAGCGCATTCAAAATGGAAACTTTTCTGAAAGTCTAAAATACCTAATTGATTAAAGAGTGGTTTGGCACTGGTAGTATACTTTTCAAAATTCATTATTCTCAAAGCTTTATTTAAATTGATTTGTATAGATTTAGTAACTGTTTGGGCTGCGCAGCCCCAGTTTATGATTCCATAATTTACATGAGGGGCAATGAATGCGTAATAAAGATTACGCAAAATTTGAGCAGGGACAAAATGTCTCATCTTTGCCAGTATACCAATTCCTTTCGAGATCTTCATATTAACGTGCTGAATGTGATGTTGCCAATTTAAGTTTTCATCAAGTATAACTCCAAGATATTTAATGTAATCTTTTTGTTTTATTGATTTATTGTTAATTTTTAGGTCAACTTTATACGAAAACTTTTTTTGTTGAGAAGAAACTATCAAAAAGTTTGACTTTTCAACATTTAAAGTAAGTTTATTGGCAGTGAGCCAGTCTGAGACTTTAATTAGTTCGGCATTAATAGTATTTTCGAGACTTTGTAAATTTTTATCTGAGAAAAGATACTCGTGTCATCAGCAAACAGGTGAAATTTAAGCAACTTCGAGATAGAAGGCATATCATTTATGTAAAGAAGAAAGAGCAGTGGTCCAAGAACACTGCCTTGTGGTACTCCACTATTTACTGTGCGGGAATTTGATTGTTGACCATTTATAGAAACTTTTTGGGTTCTTCCAGTTAAATAAGATTTGAACCAATCTAGGGCAGTGCCTCGTATACCATAGTAATCAAGTTTGTCTAGTAAGATAGAGTGATCAACAGTATCAAAAGCTTTAGCTAAGTCCAGAAAGATACAGCATGATATTTTTTTATCTTCTATAGCATTAATAAGTTGATTATAAAGATCCAAAATTGCAAGAGAAGTTGACTTGTTCTTTTGGAAGCCAAATTGATGCTCAAAGAGAATATTATGTTTTTCGATGAAACTTGTTAGCCTAGCATGCATAAGTTTTTCAAAAATTTTATTAAAAATGGGCAGTAGTGAAATTGGGCGATAGTTAGACACTTCTTCAGTCGATTTTGCTTTATGAATAGGGACCACTTTAGCAAATTTAAGCAAGGAAGGGTAGAAGCCAGATTTAAAAGATTCGTTTATTATATTGGTAAGGGGAATGGTTAAAGCATCGCTTACGCATTTAATCAGTTTCACTGGAATCTCCCGGACACATCAATCACCTTCAATTCTGGACAGCAATGGGCCAAGATTCCTTGATGGTGGTGTTAAGAATATCTTAGGTAGATTTCTCTATACCTGTATCCGTGACATCGCATCTCAACAACATAGCAATGCTGTCGCAATGTGCGAAGGATGGCGAGGCTTCCCAAAGAGTGTTTGCAAGAATTTGCGACAATGATTTCACAAATGAATCCATGTCTAGCAGTGTGACAGCTGCAGCCAAACTGATTATGATCATGATTATCATGAATATCACAATGATCATGACCAACACGATGATGATGATGATGATGATGACCATGATTATCACAATCATTATGACCATTACAATAACGACAACGATAATGATAATAACATGCTGAATCTGATGGTGATGATGTCAATGATTATGATCATGACGATATTGGTGGTGTTGCTGATCGTAGTTTCGTTCACTCGAATCTCCCGAACACATCAATCACCTTCAATTCTGGACAGCAATGGGCCCAGATTCCTTGATGGTGGTGTTAAGAATGTTTCCCATGCTAAATGGCAACATGCCAATGTTAATGAAGTAAAAACTACTCTTAGGTGCCTAATGTTCTCGATTCCTAAATTTGCATACATAGTTACAAGATTTTGTGTTATTTTCAATAAAGAGGAAAGAACGTAGAGAGCTTTTGGCGTAATAGAAACTCTGGCATAAACTTGTATCAACTTGATAACCAAACAATCTATCTCCCGACCCAGTTGCCAATGAGTAATCACCACTGATAGTTATGTACTTTAACAGTTGATTACCACTCGAAAACATGTTTTTGTCGACTTTCATGTACAGTCCATGTAAATTACGCCCAGCCGTGATTTCCGCTCAATCATATTCAATGTATTTAAAATAGTATTCCATAGTCATAACTATATCAGCCTAAAAATTTTTTTATTGAAAATTGAGGGACTGATCTCCAGCAAATAAATGCTAATAAAATCCATATGTATTCCTTTCATGGTACTAATTTGCATTTATGCACCTGAGGACCGCGAAAGCATGAAAAAGTAAACGAAACTATTGAAATTGAACAATAAATATGAAAAACTTTATTTAGCGCATAAACGAATAGAGTTCTTACAATAAAAAATTCTAGTATGAAAACATGAAAATGAAAACCAAACGATCATAAAAAATATTGAGAGTACTGTGAAACGGAGATCGATATCCAGACCACTAGTTCAAGAAAGAGGTGGTTTAAACCAGTGCGTCACAGTGGCAAATGTGCTAATTGATGTTTATTGTCAATTAATTGCTTATTCAAAGTTTATTTCCGCATATTTGCGGTCAATTTATTGTTGCATTTTGGCAAATAAGAGCGTCGTAGGTCTTTCTATACGTATGTCCGCGACATCGCATCCCCGCATAATGCGCTCATCCTCCGCACATAAAAAGGGAGTTTTCTAAACCCTGTTTTTGCCCGATATTTGCCCATTTGGCAAGGCTATAGACTTACCTTTTTGGCGATTTTTGGGGAAAAATTTTCTCGCTCAAACTGGTCCCAATTTGATACAAGAACACCTTATTTACCCCCTAGAGGCTATTCAGTGGGTATTTAGGAGGTTTTACTAAATATTTTTGAAGAGAAAGAGAGTTTTCAAAACCCCTTATTTTAGCCGATTTTTAGCAATTTGGCAAGGCTATAGACTTACCTTTTTGGCGATTTTTGGGGAAAAATTTTCTCACTCAAACTGGTCCCAATTTGATTGAAAAACACCTTATTTACCCCCTAGAGACCATTCAGGGGGTATTTAGGAGGTTTTACTAAATGTTTTTGAAGAAAAGAGAGACTTTTCAAAACCCCTGATTTTGGCCGATTCTTGGCAATTTGGCAATTCTATAGACTTACCTTTTTGGCGATTTTTGGGGAAAAATTTTCTCGCTCAAACTGGTCCCAATTTAATACAAGAACACCTTATTTACCCCATAGAGGCCATTCAGTGGGTATTTAGGAGGTTTTAATAAATATTTTTGAAGAAAAAAGAGAGTTTTCAAAACCCCTGATTTTGGCCGATTTTTGGCAATTTGGCAAGGCAATAGACTTACTTTTTGGCCATTTTTGGGGAAAAATTTTCTCACTCAAACTGATCCCAATTTAATAGAAAAACACCTTATTTACCGCCTAGAGGCTTTTCAGGGGGTATTTAGGAGGTTTTACTAAATATTTTTGAAGAAAAAGAGAATTTTCAAAACCCCTCATTTTGGCCGATTTTTTGCAATTTGGCAAGGCTATAGACTTACCTTTTTGGCCATTTTTGGGGAAAAGTTTTCTCACTCCAGCTGGTCCCAATTTGATAGAGAAACACCTTATTTTTCTCCTAAGGGCTATTCAGGGGGTATTTAGGAGGTTTTACTATCTATTTTTGAAGAAAAAAGGGAGTTTTCAAAACCCCTGATTTTGGCCGATTTTTGGCAATTTTGCAAGGCTATAGACTTACCTTTTTGGCCATTTTTGGGGAAAAATCTTCTCACTCAAACTGGTCCTAATTTGATAGAAAAACACCTTATTTACCCCCTAGAGACTATTCAGGGGGGTATTTAGGAAGTTTTACTATCTATTTTTGAAAAAATGTGAGTTTTCAAAACCCCTGATTCTGGCCGATTTTTGGCAATTTGGCAAGGCTATAGACTTACCTT
>JACTAT010000032.1:4457952-4560309 GCA_014526335.1 Chrysaora quinquecirrha
TGAGTTGCAATATTAATCGAAGAATTTCTGTTGAATACCCGTTTTATGTCTATTTTACTTCAATTTTTGGCATAACAGAACAAACCCGGAAGGAAATTAATGACTATATATCATATGATCACCATCCACTTATTCAAACTTGACCATCTGTCGTTTTTATTCCAAGTATCACTCCCTCAATCTCCGTTCTCCATTTCAAAATAAAGTGTGTGTTAACCACAAATAGGATGTCGTTTTAATATGTATAAACAATCTTTTTCTTGGGACCGCTATTTGCAATTTTGCTATTCATAATTTTTTATTTAAATTCGCTAAGCCAACATTTATTGTAGGTACATTAACAATATTTGGCATCCCATTTTTATCGCTTTTTCAATTAAAATCCGAAATATTCCACACCGTTTTCTTGTAATCAACAACCAAACCCTCTAATAAACCATGAATAAACGAACTCAGCACTTTCTAGCACTATTTTTTAGTTAACTTTTATGTGAAAAAGAAGCAGTAAGACTGCAATCAATTTGCGCAACATGCAAGTTGCGATTTATCATCAGGAAGACTCGGGAAAACTTCGACTGCAGGATCGCTGCCGTCGTTCTTTTTCACCGATTTTTCTACGCTTTAGGCATCAACAGCACAATGTTAAAAGAGCGATTTCGTGCTATTACATCATGAAAACTACCCTTGAATAATTTTTTTAATGTCTCGTGAACAATGAAGTATGAAAAAGCACCCTCTTCGTCCATAGCCAACTCCATGACGGTCCGCCATATATGGCTGGATTTTCGCCAGCCAATTGTCTTATTATGCGAGTCATACCTTCAGATAACTAGAAATTAATTGTCTTTTTATTGAAGTCTGGTTGAGAAGGGTGAAGTAGTGTATTTAGCGCCAGTCGCTATGATCTCAGTAGTAGGTTAACTAATCGAGGCATCTACTCTATCTGTGACGCTTCCGTAGCTGCGGCTCGAACCCCGACCTCACTGAGCTTCTTACACCACGAGCCAGCTGGATCAGGCCACGACGCCACAGCAACTTTGCTCCAACACCTATCCCAGCCCTAAAGTCTCTTAATGTTCATTGTCTTTTATTATTCGAGTCATACCTTCAGATAACTAGTAATTAATTTTTTTATTGAAGGGTCTCTACTATTCGTATTACAAAACTCTCGCTGAAGCTCCAACATTTATCCAAGGCCTGCAGTCAATTACTTCATGTAACATAACAGAATATCCCAACAAAGTGAATGTTTTACGAAGATTCAATTTATACCCTGAGGTAAACTTTACGTAATATCGTTATACTTCACTGCATTCAAGTAGCTAAATTGAATATATTATTACGACGTGTTGTCAAAGAATGAAATCCATTGTTTTACTAGGTTGTGCTTGGTTTTGCATATCGAATGTATGAATGGATAGCAAACATTTACAAAATCAGAACCAAAGATTGTTATACTGTTAATAGGGGTTATGGATTGCCCCCAGTCGAGAGTTGTGAGGGTAAGAGAAGACTACATCAATTTTTCACCTTGTTTTAAGTTAAGTGATAATACTTACGCATAATGTGCTCTACATTGCAATGTTATCCTTTTCTTTCCTACATTGCCTTTCGTGAGCAGTATCATTTATTTCAATCTTCGCATGTTGTTTTCTTACATTCTGCTTGAAACATTGATATTTTCTGATTCAATTTCAGGAATGGGTGATATTGCATTTTTCTATGTTTATCCAATATTTTGGCTTAATGGTGCTATGATGTCATTGGTCTTTCTTTTGGGGTATTACTTGAGGTAATTTTCAAAAGTTCCGTTTATTGCTATATCTATATATATCTTTCTGCCAATCTATCTATCTTTATATTATTTATATTTATCCATTTAGCTGTAAGCGATTAACCATTAATACCAAGTTCGAAACTGATCTATAATCTAGACGTTTCTCGTTTCGTTTAGCGGAAGTTTATTTGGTGGAATATTAGCCGTGGCGTCTTATTTTTTCAATCATGGTGAAGTACGTGTTTCTATCTATCTATCTATCTACCAATATACTGAATGCCTTCTAAAGAGAAGCTTAGCATCAATTTTCTGCATCGATTTTGATCTTCTTGGCCATTCTAAAGCAACACAGATTGAATTGAGATGTTTTAACCAGATCGTTTCGTTTCTTTTCTGCAGGCAACAAGGATCATGTGGACTCCTCCTCTTAGAGAAAGTTTTTCATTTCCATTTCTAATTGCTCAACTTCTTTGCGTTGTTTACATAATCAAGTAAGTAAACATATACATATACATATACATTGTTTACTAATATGATGTAATAATGACAATTGTAAGATAGGTTTATAGCAAATTTGGACTGAAAGGATAAGTTAATTTTGTGTATTAAAATATGGTGCAAAATGTATTGGAAAGTAAGTTACAGTATGAATATTCAATAAATGACCGTTATTTTGCTTTTCAGGACTCGTCAACCAAATATGAAACATAGTTTATTTCTTTGCTTTGCCACGCTTTGTTTCATGCTTCCGTGGCAGGTAACGTCAATAAATTATTTCTTCAAAAATAGAAAACAGAAAATTTAATAAAATATAATTTCGTTCATGATTTGGGATCTATTGCTTTCTTATGATTGTGGTATGTATTTCTTTGCAGTTTGCTCAATTTGCACTTTTGACTCAGGTAATAAAAACAATGCTTGATGATCTAAAACCGATTGCCTCTGTTTTTGTTGTTGTTTCATCCCTTCTATTGAAATGTATCTGTTTTGTATGTTTAGGTCTGTGCCTTATTTGGATTATATGTATTGAAGTTTATTGCAGCTGAAAAGATCCTCTGTATTGTATATGGTCTTTTGGTAGGTTTTTCGTCATGTCAAATCATACGCTTAATCTTCTTTCATCATTTCTCGTTTGTTTTTAAGCTCAAAATCCTCTATGTACTTTAAACTTTCTAAGAGTAGGGTATGCACATTGAAAATTGTGATATAGAAAGCCTACCATTCTCACATTCCATAATATAATCAGCTTTTCCTAGGTCTTTCCATTTGTTATTTATTTAAGTCTGTTTATAGTTTGACTTTTTACTGCTTCTAATTGGAACTTTAAAGTTAAATGCCTTCAAATTTCAAATGAGTTTTATTTCTATTCCTTCCTTTTTAGATGCAATTGTAGAATATGTTCTAATAAGATTACCATTCTAACTTGTTTTGTTTTTACAGGGTGCTCATATATTGAACTTCTGTCTTCAATTTGCAAATACCCTACTTATGAGGTAAGCTTTGATATCAATTTATAAACTAATCTAATTTTGAAGAAGGTTTTTTCAATTTAATCATTAAACTTTCAATATTGTTTTCTCTTTACGCCTTATCATCGCGTTGCTGCCTTGAACATATAATTTATTTATTTGCAGCTCATTCTTCGTTTCTGCAACTTTATTGATTTTGGTAAGCTTTGTTACTGTATATATGTATTTCATTTTAGATCGTTTTAGTAAATCCCTTTATTATGCTTTTGACAAGTGGGTCCATCTCTAACCCTTCTTTGTCTTTCATCTTTCTAGATAATAGTTAAATGTGAACCATTGATTGAAAGAATACCAAATAGAATATTGGTCTGGGTGAGTTATGTTCTGTTCCTTTAAATTTACACTATATTATCACGACATGAATTGAGATAGGTATTTTGATGTAATTTTAAAGTCGAATTTCTGATTGACTCTACAGGTAATACAGGGACTGACATTCATAGTTGGAACTTTTTCATCCAAGATTGCGATTGCTAAATTATTCAATATTAAAGACGACGTATGCATATTTATTATTTTTATTTATAAGTGTCATTTACATTATTGAATTATTACATACTGTTGTCTTGGGATTAAAATATATTTGCAACAGAGCAAAGATGAAGCAAACTCCAAATGGGAAGGCCTTCCCTTCATTCGAGCAATGCAGCAGCAATCTTACAAGCAGGCAAAAACCTTGACCATTTCTAATGTGTGTATTGTGGATGCAAGACAATCTATTTCTTGTCGATCTGTTACTTCATGATCAAATCTTACTTTGCTTTGCCATGCTTTGTTGATTCTAAACATCAATGTGGTGTTATCTCACTTATGGCTTTTACCATTTCTACTGAGCTTTATGTTTTAAAATTGATATTTTATAATTTGTGCCCCTTTTTATTTTCAGGCTCATATTTTTGACATTCTTAAATCAAAATTTTCGGACTATAAAGATTTCCATACCTTGCTTTATGTGTGTGCACCAGAATTCGATTTTTATCAGGCTGAAGTAAGTATGAATGGTATGTTATTTTATCTACGTTAATTTATTGCTCCCTTAATTTTACAACTTTTAACTAGATTTTTTAATTTTCTTTACTTCTTTCTTGATTTCTAGACTCCAATGAAACTAACTAAAACGCTCCTTTTGCCTTGTGCCCTGATTTCAACAATAGTTCTTCTCATACACGTACGTATTCAAAATTTTGCTCCAAGTCTAAGCTGTAATTTGTAGCTAAAGTAAATCAAATAACGCATTTTGCTAACTTTAATTGGAAACCTTATTCACCTGTATTATTTTAGGTTTTTCGGAATGAAATTAACTATTGGTTTGGAAGGAAAGAAGACGAATCCACTGAGGAGAACAAAATTTCTGACGAATGTTCTGATAATCTATCGTAAGTTTTTTTATTTGATTTTAGTTACGTTTTACTTTAAATTTTTTATTATTTCTGTTCTTTAGAATATTCTTAATTCTATTTATTTAAAAACTTTGTTATTAATTCTGCAATATTTCTTTATTTTAGTTTGACGAAGCCTTATGCCGAGGTACTTTTCATATAATTTTACTTTATTTTCTACACTTACATAATGCTATTTACAGAAGTAAGTTACGTTCATACCTTACGTACATACTATGCATCACTTCATTATCAAGCATCCCTTGCAAAGATTTCCAAAACATAATTGATTGATGCTTATCTCATGATAATGTTGGGACTACCATGTATTGGGAAAATAGAAGTCAAACTGTAGCTTTTCGGATATAATAGTTACGGTTTCAGTTCACCACTAGTAAATTCTATGCCACAATAACTTGAGAATTTAATGAACAGCGATCTATACCACTTATTTAGAGCTGTTAGAATGGTAGAAGTAGTTATATCATCCACATGTGTTAAATGGCATCTTTAATTTTCAATAGTAATACTTAATTACCTATCTTTTTCCCATTGCCCTTTCCCCAGCTTCTACTTATGGTATTTTATATTTTTATTTTGTAGCATGTATATTTCTTATTACAAACTGTGGCTTTTGTTCTAATGGCTGTGATAATTATGAGATTAAAACTTTTTGGAACACCAGCACTTTGTATCATGACGTCATTGTTAGCTTCAAGAAAGGTGACAATTTTTCTTATATCGTTAAGTTGTCCTTGAATTTCCATTTTAAGTCAAGATACAATGTAGACTTGCTTTAGTTCCTTTTCTTCACGACCTTATTCCACAGAATTATGCAGGTCAAACATTAATGGAGAGGCGATATCTTTCCCACTCTCCTTTCTTCTCTCTCTCTCTGAGACAATTCAACCTGCAGCATGAGAATCTGAAACGGGAGCAAGTCTACAGTTGATACTTCATTCTGCTTTAGATATCTCAATGCCTGCCTGTGAGGTCCAACATCTGCTTTGCTGTATAGGATGCCCTTTCCATTCTCTTGATATTTTCAACTGGTGCTGCTTTGCCTATGTTGCTTTTTTTCTTAGTAAAATCAAAATGTTTAACTCTAGTTTTAAATCTAACTTTTGGGCGTGTTAGCGATGCATATAATGTTCCTTGTTTTCTAGTTATTTGGTTTTATTAAGAATCCTGTATATCATCAAGCGTTAATAGTTGTGTTATTGGCATCAATGTCTGTGCAAGGAATCACAAATCTAAAAGATCAATTTGTACGTATTTCTACTTCATTTCTTATTCGCCAATTATTGTTTATACATTTTTAATCTAATTATCACAGATAAACAAGTGTTTCTTCCTGTAGCTACAACCACAAAGCAACAATCATCCACAACCTTCGTAAACCATATATCTTCTCGATTTCGCATCCGAATGGTTGTCGATTTTACCTCGCTGTTTACAACTTGCAAAGAAAAATGATTCTAACCAATTAGAACTGTAAAACTTTCTTCAGTTATATTGAAAGGCTGTTGTAATGTGAATAACATGCTAGTACGCTGCATACCATCTTCTTCGTAATGACTGAAGACAATTTTATTATTCTCTACACCTAACCTTTTCTAGAATACAAAAGGCGAGTACAATAATCCTGACTTGGAAGAATTGGTAGGTCGATTCTCTAATTCTAATCCTTTTTGTTTTAACCACTACTTGATTGCTTTCACAGCAGTCTGTATATATTGAAGTGGTGTGAATAAAGGGGCAAAACTTAGGCAAATAAATGATAGGAGAGGAACTGCCTCGAGCTACTTCTTGAATACTTTTCTACCATACATAGAGTAAAGTGTCGCAATTCCAATTTTCGGCATTTTCTTGGTAAGTCTAAACTATGCCATTATTATTTCTAGGTTGAATGGGTACAGCAAAAGACCTCTTCAAGTAAGACTTGAATTTTGTCCTGAATTTTGGAATAACTCGATATGTTTATTCTTCAGTCTTTATATGCACATATTAATAGTTTTGAGTGTTTAATAGATTGATAATCATCTAAATTTTATATTTTGAAGATGCTGTGTTTGCCGGTGCAATGCCAACGATGGCAACAATTAAACTAACAACAAAAAGGGCAATTGTCAATCATCCTCATTATGAAGATGCTGACCTCAGGTTTGTAGAATTATGCCAACGAAGGTTGGATTTATTCGACTTTGTAGATATCTTCAAATTGGCCCATCATCTGCCAAATTGCCAATACAGTCCTTCATGCTCCGTTCATAATTAGACTCTTCTAGTTAATGGTTTTGACGAATAATCCAGCCCCCCTCTTTTGTAACGTCTCTCTTCTCCCCTCTATCGGTGGCTTAGCAGGCATTGATGGCCTTTCTCTTTGCTCAGCTAAACTGCACCACTTACTAGTCCTTACCGACATTTCTACTCCCCCCTGCAATCCGCATCAATTAGATGTACCTTGTCTTCATTGAACACCCCCAGCAATACGAATAAGCTTTCAGCAGATTTGCTTGTACGATTTTTAATGTACTAACTTTAATAAAGGCCTTCAGCAAGGCTTATAGAGAAGGTATGTAATTAAAGATGATTTAATTGTAATTTCAGAGCAAGAACAAAGAAAATTTACCAGATTTATAGTAGAAAATCATGTGATCATGTGCACAAAGCATTGAAAGAACTCCAAGTGACTCATATGATTTTAGAAGATTCATGGTGTGTGAAAAGATTCAGGTATAATTTTAACTGATTTTCTGCATTATTTTGTCCATTTAAAGCAGTCAGTCCTATAATATGTTTGACAGCCTAAAGGCGTACAACTCTAACAACGAGATATTTTCGACTTGTTGGCTTTCTTTCTCTCGATGATGATTATGAGAAAACTTTCATTTTCAGGTACACTTACTCTCTTTCTCACCCAATCGTTCCTCTTTAGCCAGAACTTCTCCTTCCAATCCACGTGTCTTAGTTTCTTCTCCTCTTGATTGTTTATCTCGCGCAACAATACGTTGTAATGCATCATAGAAGGGTTTTGGCTTATTTCTTTCATTGGAGGAGATACTTCCTTTGATCTCCCGATTTAAGTAGTTCAAATGTTGCAGTGTTGGCCTTTGCTAGTCATACCTTAATTTTATGATGGGTTAATCAGTGGCTTGTTTTGTTACAGCCCTGAAGACATGTAGTTTTCCTGACTATACATCATGTCTTACTCTTAAACATATAAGAAGAAACATCGGCTCATCAAGCTATAAATCAATTTCTTTCTTGTCAATGTATTGATTATTCTTATCGTTTCATCACTGTTTAGGCCTGGTTGCTCATTACCAGAGGTATGGGATGTTGAAGATCCAGCTAACAGACACAAACTACCATGTTGTACTCTTCTACAACAAAATGCAAAGCCATTCAAGGTACTTTTTAGAAACAAAATGTATGTTGTCCTTAAAGTTTGATTTTGTTTGTTGTTTACCATGTCTAAACAAACCAAACTCGATTTGCAGTGGTGTAGCCAGTGGTGCAATAATGGAGGGTAAAAGGGCGTGGTCGAAAAATATAAGGGCGTAGCATACAGAAAAATAGCCATTGGTTGGACATTTTGTCGTCATATTTAGGCCAAAACACGTAAAACCCATGCTTGCACTAAATGACTATCTTGATTTGGGGGCAACGTGCCCCTTTATTATGTCTACCCCCCCTGGCTACGCTACTGTGCAAAATTTTTCAAATATGTAGAACATGAAATCTCCTTTTATTTTTTGCTTAGTCAAACCAACATATATTTCCCAAATTTTTCATTTCCCTTTCCCAATAGAAACTTATTAGGCAATTTTTTATGTTTTTCTTTTCCCACCTTTACTTTTGATCTAGAATTCCCCTTAATCTTGTCCCGTATTAGTATGAGTTGCACGTTTTTTTATAAGAACATTTGCTTCCTTTCCGGATTGCCTTATTCTATATTTTTGAATAGATGTTTCATCACCTTGTCATCCCTATCCATATCAAAAACATGTTAAAACACTTAGAAGCGTATGATGTATGGGAGTACGGTGGCCCCTCCCCTTATTCTAAGCAAAAGTTGATTGGTAGAATTTGGGAATTACAGTCACTTAGTTCAGTTGGTAAAGTTGCAGAGCCCTTTAGTTAAACTTCCAGACATTTTTAATTTGAAAGCAGCAAAGGAACTTTGTATTCACGATCAGCCGAAATTGCACCTGCAACGCACCATTTTGGTTCTGCAATACCCAACTCAATCTTAATACTAGCAATTAATTTATTTATTAGTTGACTTAAAATGGTGATTAATTAAATTGAACATGAACTTGCTATCGACTTAGAAGTTGAAAAATTGGTATTAAGAATAACGATAAACTGAAAATTCTATCATTTATGCTCTCATTGAAATGATTTATCTACCCTTAAGAGGTGCTATTTTGATGTTTTGGAGCAATTTGAGAACCCGCGATTTTGGCCGATTTTTGGCCATTTTGCCTTAGTATAGCCTTGCCTTTTTGCCCAAAAATGGCCGAATTTTGAGGGTCTTATTTCTTCGATTTTATGGGCTCATATGCTTTATTATAGCCCTGGGAACCCATTGAAATGGTTAATCTACCTCTAAGAGGTGCTATTTTGATGTTTTGGAGCAATTTGAGAACCCCAGATTTTGGCCGATTTTTGGCCATTTTGCCTAAGTATAGCCTTGCCTTTTTGCCCAAAAATGGCTGATTTTTGAGGGTCTTATTTCTTAGATTTTATGCGCCCATATGCTTTATTATAGCCCTGAGAACCCATTGAAATGGTTAATCTACCCCTAAGAGCTGCTATTTTGATGTTTTGGAGCAATTTGAGAACCCCCGATTTTGGCAGATTTTTGGCCATTTTGCCTTAGTATAGCCTTGCCTTTTTGCCCAAAAATGGCTGATTTTCGAGGGTTTTATTTCTTAGATTTTAAGTGCCCATATGCTCTATTATAGCCCTTGGTGACCCATTGAAATGGTTAATCTGCCCCTAAGAAGTGCTATTTTGATGTTTTGGAGCATTTTGAGAACCCCCGATTTTGGCCGATCTTTGGCCATTTTGCCTTAGTATAGCCTTGCCTTTTTGCCCAAAAATAACCGATTTTTGTGGGTTTTATTTCTTCGATTTTATGCGCCCATATGCTTTATTATAGCCCTGAGAACCCATTGAAATGGTTAATCTACCTCTAAGAGGTGCTATTTTGATGTTTTTCAGTATTTTGGGAAGCCCCGATTTTGGCCGATTTTTGGCCATTTTGTCTTAGGGCCTGTTTATATGGACAAAATCATCCCACCTTCCAGCCCGTCAGCTGAGCAGTGGGACGAAATTTTCAAGAGTTTACATGTAGAATTCCATCCCACCTTCCAGCCACTTGTCTCATATTTCCGCTTTTGTTTAATTTTTTCAGACAATAGGATTATGTCTGGCGCTTGCGCATAATGAGCAATTTCATCCCACCGTCCAGCTTTCATCCCACCTTCCAGCGTTTATATGAGAAAATTTCATCCCACCCAGGTGAGATCCCACCTCTCAATGAGTGAGATCTCACCTGACCGGGATGAAACGTTTTCCATATAAACAGAAGATGAAAATCACAAAGGTTTGTATTGGAAGGTGAGATCTCACCTCTCAGCTACAGGGCTGGAAGGTGGGATGATTTTCCCCATATAAACAGGCCCTTAGTATAGCCTTGCCTTTTTCCCAAAAATGGCCGATTTTGAGGGTTTTATTTCTCCGATTTTATGGGCCCATATGCTTTATTATAGCCCTGGGAACCCATTGAAATGGTTAATCTACCCCTAAGAGGTGCTATTTTCATGTTTTGGAGCATTTTGGAAACCCCCGATTTTGGCCGATTTTTGGCCATTTTGCCTTAGTATAGCCTTGCCTTTTTGCCCAAAAATGGCCGATTTTTGAGGGTTTTATTTCTTCGATTTTATGGGCTCATATGCTTTATTATAGCCCTGGGAAACCATTGAAATGGTTAATCTACCCCTAAGGGGTGCTATTTTTATGTTTTGGAGCAATTTAAGAACCCCCGATTTTGGCCGATTTTTGGCCATTTTGCCTTAGTATAGCCTTGCCTTTTTGCCCAAAAATGGCTGATTTTCGAGGGTTTTATTTCTTAGATTTTAAGTGCCCATATGCTCTATTATAGCCCTTGGTGACCCATTGAAATGGTTAATCTGCCCCTAAGAAGTGCTATTTTGATGTTTTGGAGCAATTTGAGAACCCCCGATTTTGGCAGATTTTTGGCCATTTTGCCTTAGTATAGCCTTGCCTTTTTGCCCAAAAATGGCCGATTTTTGAGGGTTTTATTTCTTCGATTTTATGGGCTCATATGCTTTATTATAGCCCTGGGAACCCATTAAAATGGTTAATCTACCTCTAAGAGGTGCTATTTTGATGTTTTGGAGCAATTTGAGAACCCCCGATTTTGGCCGATCTTTGGCCATTTTGCCTTAGTATAGCCTTGCCTTTTTGCCCAAAAATAACCGATTTTTGTGGGTTTTATTTCTTCGATTTTATGGGCTCATATGCTTTATTATAGCCCTGGGAACCCATTGAAATGGTTAATCTACCCGTAAGAAGTGCTATTTTGATGTTTTGGAGCAATTTGAGAACCCCCGATTTTGGCCGATTTTTGGCCATTTTGCCTAAGTATAGCCTTGCCTTTTTGCCCAAAAATGGCTGATTTTTGAGGGTTTTATTTCTTAGATTTTATGCGCCAATATGCTTTATTATAGCCCTGAGAACCCATTGAAATGGTTAATCTACCTCTAAGAGGTGCTATTTTGATGTTTTGCAGTATTTTGGGAACCCCCGATTTTGGCCGATTTTTGGCCATTTTGTCTTAGTATAGCCTTGCCTTTTTCCCAAAAATGGCCGATTTTGAGGGTTTTATTTCTCCGATTTTATGGGCCCATATGCTTTATTATAGCCCTGGGAACCCATTGAAATGGTTAATCTACCCCTAAGAGGTGCTATTTTCATGTTTTGGAGCATTTTGGAAACCCCCGATTTTGGCCGATTTTTGGCCATTTTGCCTTAGTATAGCCTTGCCTTTTTGCCCAAAAATGGCCGATTTTTGAGGGTTTTATTTCTTCGATTTTATGGGCTCATATGCTTTATTATAGCCCTGGGAAACCATTGAAATGGTTAATCTGCCCCTAAGAAGTGCTATTTTGATGTTTTGGAGCATTTTGGGAACCCCCGATTTTGGCAGATTTTTGGCCATTTTGCCTTAGTATAGCCTTGCCTTTTTGCCCAAAAATGGCTGATTTTCGAGGGTTTTATTTCTTAGATTTTAAGTGCCCATATGCTCTATTATAGCCCTTGGTGACCCATTGAAATGGTTAATCTGCCCCTAAGAAGTGCTATTTTGATGTTTTGGAGCATTTTGAGAACCCCCGATTTTGGCAGATTTTTGGCCATTTTGCCTTAGTATAGCCTTGCCTTTTTGCCCAAAAATGGCTGATTTTCGAGGGTTTTATTTCTTAGATTTTAAGTGCCCATATGCTCTATTATAGCTCTTGGTGAACCATTGAAATGGTTAATCTGCCCCTAAGAAGTGCTATTTTGATGTTTTGGAGCATTTTGAGAACCCCCGATTTTGGCCGATTTTTGGCCATTTTGCCTTAGTATAGCCTTGCCTTTTTGCCCAAAAATGGCCGATTTTTGAGGGTTTTATTTCTTCGATTTTATGGGCTCATATGCTTTATTATAGCCCTGAGAACCCATTGAAATGGTTAATCTACCCCTAAGAGGTGCTATTTTGATGTTTTGGAGCAATTTAAGAACCCCCGATTTTGGCCGATTTTTGGCCATTTTGCCTTAGTATAGCCTTGCCTTTTTGCACAAAAATGGCCGATTTTGAGGGTTTTATTTCTTCGATTTTATGGGCTCATATGCTCTATTATAGCCCTGGGAACCCATTGAAGTGGTTAATCTACCTCTAAGAGGTGCTATTTTGATGTTTTGGAGCAATTTGAGAACCCCCGATTTTGGCAGATTTTTGGCCATTTTGCCTTAGTATAGCCTTGCCTTTTTGCCCAAAAATGGCCGATTTTGAGGGTTTTATTTCTCTGATTTTATGGGCCCATGTGCTTTATTATAGCCCTGGGAACCCATTGAAATGGTTAATCTACGCCTAAGAGGTGCTATTTTCATGTTTTGGAGCATTTTGGAAACCCCCGATTTTGGCCGATTTTTGGCCATTTTGCCTTAGTATAGCCTTGCCTTTTTGCCCAAAAATGGCCGATTTTTGAGGGTTTTATTTCTTCGATTTTATGGGCTCATATGCTTTATTATAGCCCTGAAAACCCATTGAAATGGTTAATCTACCCCTAAGAGGTGCTATTTTGATGTTCTGGAGCAATTTGAGAACCCCCGATTTTGGCCATTTTGCCTTAGTATAGCCTTGCCTTTTTGCACAAAAATTATATGGCCGATTTTTGAGGGTTTTATTTCTTCGATTTTATGGGCTCATATGCTTTATTATAGCCCTGAGAACCCATTGAAATGGTTAATCTACCCCTAAGAGGTGCTATTTTGATGTTCTGGAGCAATTTGAGAACCCCCGATTTTGGCCGATTTTTGGCCATTTTGCCTTAGTATAGCCTTGCCTTTTTGCACAAAAATGGCCGATTTTTGAGGGTTTTATTTCTTCGATTTTATGGGCTCATATGCTTTATTATAGCCCTGAGAACCCATTGAAATGGTTAATCTACCCCTAAGAGGTGCTATTTTTATGTTTTGGAGCAATTTAAGAACCCCCGATTTTGGCCGATTTTTGGCCATTTTGCCTTAGTATAGCCTTGCCTTTTTGCACAAAAATGGCCGATTTTTGAGGGTTTTATTTCTTCGATTTTATGGGCTCATATGCTTTATTATAGCCCTGAGAACCCATTGAAATGGTTAATCTACCCCTAAGAGGTGCTATTTTGATGTTCTGGAGCAATTTGAGAACCCCCGATTTTGGCCGATCTTTGGCCATTTTGCCTTAGTATAGCCTTGCCTTTTTGCACAAAATGGCCGATTTTTGAGGGTTTTATTTCTTCGATTTTATGGGCTCATATGCTCTATTATAGCCCTGGGAACCCATTGAAATGGTTAATCTGCCCCTAAGAAGTGCTATTTTGATGTTTTGGAGCATTTTGAGAACCCCCGATTTTGGCCGATCTTTGGCCATTTTGCCTTAGTATAGCCTTGCCTTTTTGCCCAAAAATGGACGATTTTTGAGGGTTTTATTTCTTCGATTTTATGGGCTCATATGCTTTATTATAGCCCTGGGAACCCATTGAAAAGGTTAATCTACCCCTAAGAGGTGCTATTTTGATGTTTTGGAGCAATTTGAGAACCCCCGATTTTGGCAGATTTTTGGCCATTTTGCCTTAGTATAGCCTTGCCTTTTTGCCCAAAAATGGCCCATTTTTGAGGGTTTTATTTCTTCGATTTTATGGGCTCATATGCTTTATTATAGCCCTGGGAACCCATTGAAGTGGTTAATCTACCTCTAAGAGGTGCTATTTTGATGTTTTGGAGCAATTTGAGAACCCCCGATTTTGGCAGATTTTTGGCCATTTTGCCTTAGTATAGCCTTGCCTTTTTGCCCAAAAATGGCCGATTTTGAGGGTTTTATTTCTCTGATTTTATGGGCCCATGTGCTTTATTATAGCCCTGGGAACCCATTGAAATGGTTAATCTACCCCTAAGAGGTGCTATTTTCATGTTTTGTAGCATTTTGGAAACCCCCGATTTTGGCCGATTTTTGGCCATTTTGCCTTAGTATAGCCTTGCCTTTTTGCCCAAAAATGGCCGATTTTTGAGGGTTTTATTTCTTCGATTTTATGGGCTCATATGCTTTATTATAGCCCTGAAAACCCATTGAAATGGTTAATCTACCCCTAAGAGGTGCTATTTTGATGTTCTGGAGCAATTTGAGAACCCCCGATTTTGGCCATTTTGCCTTAGTATAGCCTTGCCTTTTTGCACAAAAATTATATGGCCGATTTTTGAGGGTTTTATTTCTTCGATTTTATGGGCTCATATGCTTTATTATAGCCCTGAGAACCCATTGAAATGGTTAATCTACCCCTAAGAGGTGCTATTTTGATGTTCTGGAGCAATTTGAGAACCCCCGATTTTGGCCGATTTTTGGCCATTTTGCCTTAGTATAGCCTTGCCTTTTTGCACAAAAATGGCCGATTTTTGAGGGTTTTATTTCTTCGATTTTATGGGCTCATATGCTTTATTATAGCCCTGAGAACCCATTGAAATGGTTAATCTACCCCTAAGAGGTGCTATTTTTATGTTTTGGAGCAATTTAAGAACCCCCGATTTTGGCCGATTTTTGGCCATTTTGCCTTAGTATAGCCTTGCCTTTTTGCATAAAAATGGCCGATTTTTGAGGGTTTTATTTCTTCGATTTTATGGGCTCATATGCTTTATTATAGCCCTGAGAACCCATTGAAATGGTTAATCTACCCCTAAGAGGTGCTATTTTGATGTTCTGGAGCAATTTGAGAACCCCCGATTTTGGCCGATCTTTGGCCATTTTGCCTTAGTATAGCCTTGCCTTTTTGCACAAAAATGGCCGATTTTTGAGGGTTTTATTTCTTCGATTTTATGGGCTCATATGCTCTATTATAGCCCTGGGAACCCATTGAAATGGTTAATCTGCCCCTAAGAAGTGCTATTTTGATGTTTTGGAGCATTTTGAGAACCCCCGATTTTGGCCGATCTTTGGCCATTTTGCCTTAGTATAGCCTTGCCTTTTTGCCCAAAAATGGACGATTTTTGAGGGTTTTATTTCTTCGATTTTATGGGCTCATATGCTTTATTATAGCCCTGGGGAACCCATTGAAAAGGTTAATCTACCCCTAAGAGGTGCTATTTTGATGTTTTGGAGCAATTTGAGAACCCCCGATTTTGGCAGATTTTTGGCCATTTTGCCTTAGTATAGCCTTGCCTTTTTGCCCAAAAATGGCCCATTTTTGAGGGTTTTATTTCTTCGATTTTATGGGCTCATATGCTTTATTATAGCCCTGGGAACCCATTGAAGTGGTTAATCTACCTCTAAGAGGTGCTATTTTGATGTTTTGGAGCAATTTGAGAACCCCGATTTTGGCAGATTTTTGGCCATTTTGCCTTAGTATAGCCTTGCCTTTTTGCCCAAAAATGGCCGATTTTGAGAGTTTTATTTCGTCGATTTTATGGGATCATATTCTTTATTATAGCCCTGGGAACCCATTGAAATGGTTAATCTACCCCTAAGAGGTGCTATTTTGATGTTCTGGAGCAATTTGAGAACCCCGATTTTGGCCGATTTTTGGCCATTTTGCCTTAGTATAGCCTTGCCTTTTTGCCCAAAAATGGCTGATTTTTGCGGGTTTTATTTCTTCGATTTTATGGGCTCATATGCTTTATTATAGCCCTGGGAACCCATTGAAATGGTTAATCTACCTCTAAGAGGTGCTATTTTGATGTTTTGGAGCAATTTGAGAACCCCCGATTTTGGCCGATTTTTGGCCATTTTGCCTTAGTATAGCCTTGCCTTTTTGCCCAAAAATGGCCCATTTTTGAGGGTTTTATTTCTTCGATTTTATGGGCTCATATGCTTTATTATAGCCCTGGGAACCCATTGAAATGGTTAATCTACCCCTAAGAGGTGCTATTTTGATGTTCTGGAGCAATTTGAGAACCCCCGATTTTGGCCGATTTTTGGCCATTTTGCCTTAGTATAGCCTTGCCTTTTTGCCCAAAAATGGCTGATTTTTGCGGGTTTTATTTCTTCGATTTTATGGGCTCATATGCTTTATTATAGCCCTGGGAACCCATTGAAATGGTTAATCTACCTCTAAGAGGTGCTATTTTGATGTTTTGGAGCAATTTGAGAACCCCCGATTTTGGCCGATTTTTGGCCATTTTGCCTAAGTATAGCCTTGCCTTTTTGCCCAAAAATGGCTGATTTTTGAGGGTTTTATTTCTTAGATTTTATGCGCCCATATGCTTTATTATAGCCCTGAGAACCCATTGAAATGGTTAATCTACCTCTAAGAGGTGCTATTTTGATGTTTTGCAGTATTTTGGGAACCCCCGATTTTGGCCGATTTTTGGCCATTTTGTCTTAGTATAGCCTTGCCTTTTTCCCAAAAATGGCCGATTTTGAGGGTTTTATTTCTCCGATTTTATGGGCCCATATGCTTTATTATAGCCCTGGGAACCCATTGAAATGGTTAATCTACCCCTAAGAGGTGCTATTTTCATGTTTTGGAGCATTTTGGAAACCCCCGATTTTGGCCGATTTTTGGCCATTTTGCCTTAGTATAGCCTTGCCTTTTTGCCCAAAAATGGCCGATCTTTGAGGGTTTTATTTCTTCGATTTTATGGGCTCATATGCTTTATTATAGCCCTGGGAAACCATTGAAATGGTTAATCTACCCCTAAGGGGTGCTATTTTTATGTTTTGGAGCAATTTAAGAACCCCCGATTTTGGCCGATTTTTGGCCATTTTGCCTTAGTATAGCCTTGCCTTTTTGCACAAAAA
Source organism: Chrysaora quinquecirrha (assembly GCA_014526335.1). NCBI lineage: Eukaryota > Metazoa > Cnidaria > Scyphozoa > Semaeostomeae > Pelagiidae > Chrysaora > Chrysaora quinquecirrha. Next base: position 4,475,203 of record JACTAT010000032.1, read on the forward strand.
TGGCCGATTTTTGAGGGTTTTATTTCTTCGATTTTATGGGCTCATATGCTCTATTATAGCCCTGGGAACCCATTGAAATGGTTAATCTGCCCCTAAGAAGTGCTATTTTGATGTTTTGGAGCATTTTGGGAACCCCCGATTTTGGCAGATTTTTGGCCATTTTGCCTTAGTATAGCCTTGCCTTTTTGCCCAAAAATGGCTGATTTTCGAGGGTTTTATTTCTTAGATTTTAAGTGCCCATATGCTCTATTATAGCCCTTGGTGACCCATTGAAATGGTTAATCTGCCCCTAAGAAGTGCTATTTTGATGTTTTGGAGCATTTTGAGAACCCCCGATTTTGGCCGATTTTTGGCCATTTTGCCTTAGTATAGCCTTGCCTTTTTGCCCAAAAATGGCCGATTTTTGAGGGTTTTATTTCTTCGATTTTATGGGCTCATATGCTTTATTATAGCCCTGAGAACCCATTGAAATGGTTAATCTACCCCTAAGAGGTGCTATTTTTATGTTTTGGAGCAATTTAAGAACCCCCGATTTTGGCCGATTTTTGGCCATTTTGCCTTAGTATAGCCTTGCCTTTTTGCACAAAAATGGCCGATTTTTGAGGGTTTTATTTCTTCGATTTTATGGGCTCATATGCTCTATTATAGCCCTGGGAACCCATTGAAGTGGTTAATCTACCTCTAAGAGGTGCTATTTTGATGTTTTGGAGCAATTTGAGAACCCCCGATTTTGGCAGATTTTTGGCCATTTTGCCTTAGTATAGCCTTGCCTTTTTGCCCAAAAATGGCCGATTTTGAGGGTTTTATTTCTCTGATTTTATGGGCCCATGTGCTTTATTATAGCCCTGGGAACCCATTGAAATGGTTAATCTACCCCTAAGAGGTGCTATTTTCATGTTTTGGAGCATTTTGGAAACCCCCGATTTTGGCCGATTTTTGGCCATTTTGCCTTAGTATAGCCTTGCCTTTTTGCCCAAAAATGGCCGATTTTTGAGGGTTTTATTTCTTCGATTTTATGGGCTCATATGCTTTATTATAGCCCTGAGAACCCATTGAAATGGTTAATCTACCCCTAAGAGGTGCTATTTTGATGTTCTGGAGCAATTTGAGAACCCCCGATTTTGGCCGATTTTTGGCCATTTTGCCTTAGTATAGCCTTGCATTTTTGCACAAAAATGGCCGATTTTTGAGGGTTTTATTTCTTCGATTTTATGGGCTCATATGCTTTATTATAGCCCTGAGAACCCATTGAAATGGTTAATCTACCCCTAAGAGGTGCTATTTTTATGTTTTGGAGCAATTTAAGAACCCCGATTTTGGCCGATTTTTGGCCATTTTGCCTTAGTATAGCCTTGCCTTTTTGCACAAAATGGCCGATTTTTGAGGGTTTTATTTCTTCGATTTTATGGGCTCATATGCTTTATTATAGCCCTGAGAACCCATTGAAATGGTTAATCTACCCCTAAGAGGTGCTATTTTGATGTTCTGGAGCAATTTGAGAACCCCCGATTTTGGCCGATCTTTGGCCATTTTGCCTTAGTATAGCCTTGCCTTTTTGCACAAAAATGGCCGATTTTTGAGGGTTTTATTTCTTCGATTTTATGGGCTCATATGCTCTATTATAGCCCTGGGAACCCATTGAAATGGTTAATCTGCCCCTAAGAAGTGCTATTTTGATGTTTTGGAGCATTTTGAGAACCCCCGATTTTGGCCGATCTTTGGCCATTTTGCCTTAGTATAGCCTTGCCTTTTTGCCCAAAAATGGCCGATTTTTGAGGGTTTTATTTCTTCGATTTTATGGGCTCATATGCTTTATTATAGCCCTGGGGAACCCATTGAAAAGGTTAATCTACCCCTAAGAGGTGCTATTTTGATGTTTTGGAGCAATTTGAGAACCCCCGATTTTGGCAGATTTTTGGCCATTTTGCCTTAGTATAGCCTTGCCTTTTTGCCCAAAAATGGCCGATTTTTGAGGGTTTTATTTCTTCGATTTTATGGGCTCATATGCTTTATTATAGCCCTGGGAACCCATTGAAGTGGTTAATCTACCTCTAAGAGGTGCTATTTTGATGTTTTGGAGCAATTTGAGAACCCCCGATTTTGGCAGATTTTTGGCCATTTTGCCTTAGTATAGCCTTGCCTTTTTGCCCAAAAATGGCCGATTTTGAGAGTTTTATTTCGTCGATTTTATGGGATCATATTCTTTATTATAGCCCTGGGAACCCATTGAAATGGTTAATCTACCCCTAAGAGGTGCTATTTTGATGTTCTGGAGCAATTTGAGAACCCCCGATTTTGGCCGATTTTTGGCCATTTTGCCTTAGTATAGCCTTGCCTTTTTGCCCAAAAATGGCCGATTTTGAGAGTTTTATTTCGTCGATTTTATGGGATCATATTCTTTATTATAGCCCTGGGAACCCATTGAAATGGTTAATCTACCCCTAAGAGGTGCTATTTTGATGTTCTGGAGCAATTTGAGAACCCCCGATTTTGGCCGATTTTTGGCCATTTTGCCTTAGTATAGCCTTGCCTTTTTGCCCAAAAATGGCTGATTTTTGCGGGTTTTATTTCTTCGATTTTATGGGCTCATATGCTTTATTATAGCCCTGGGAACCCATTGAAATGGTTAATCTACCTCTAAGAGGTGCTATTTTGATGTTTTGGAGCAATTTGAGAACCCCCGATTTTGGCCGATTTTTGGCCATTTTGCCTTAGTATAGCCTTGCCTTTTTGCCCAAAAATGCCCGATTTTTGAGGGTTTTATTTTTTCGATTTTATGGGCCTATATGCTTTATTATAGCCCTGGGAACCCATTGAAATGGTTAATCTGCCCCTAAGAAGTGCTATTTTGATGTTTTGGAGCATTTTGGGAACCCCCGATTTTGGCCGATTCTTGGCCATTTTGCCTTAGTATAGCTTGCCTTTTTGCCCAAAATGGCGGATTTTTGATTGTTTTTATTCTTGGATTATATGGACCCATATTCTTCATTATAGCCCTGGGAACCCCTGATTTCAGCCGAATTTTAGCCATTTTGCCTTAGGATAGCCTGCTTAAGGCGGTATAAACGTCTTATAATGGGTTTTTGAAAGTTGTAGGGATAGCTGGAGTCTATTTTTGAAGAAATATAGTTCTGTAAATATCAGATATGGTAGTTAAGCATTGGTGAAAGCAAGATAATAATCAGTTTTTTAAAGTTTTAGCTACATTTCCAAGATAGCATTTATCTAATATAATTCATATATGGAACAGTTGTCAGCTATTTCAATAGCTCTAATGTCCATTTTTTTAGTCTATTAACGCCTTCAAGGGTATTTGCACAATATTTCTCAACAAATTTGTTTGTTATTTCGTTATGAAGACCCAACTTTCTGCTTTCCTGCAAAGCTTTTTCACCATCAAAGTTTATGAAACACAATCGAAATGTCAATTCATTTTCAGGCCTTAAAAATGCTGGCCCACAAGCTAATAATGAAACTTGGAGTTCCTCAAGTAATATCTTACTCATCTCAGCGCCATTGCTAATTCCTTTCTTTTTTAAAGCATCTCGCAGGACCTTAAATATAGGAAAAACAAATACTTAAAACACGCTTATAATATATTATACTAAACGGATTCAAGAAAGAGAAATATGGCGGATTGCAACCCCGTTGCTGTTAGTTTGGTAAAGGGGTTCTAAGCCCTACAAGCCAATACAACAAGCCAATGACGCTATCTTAAGAAAAGTACAGGCTGACATCAGAAACAGAATTTTAACACGAGTCTCTGCTGTATATTGCACCATTGTATGCCATCGCAAGAAGCTATATCAACATTGTTACAGTTCTTAGGCTAAGCCATCTCAAGATACTACGCGAGGGGGAAATCTTGAACGACGGAGCCCTGTGGCACTTTCATTGGGGTCAGACAGGGTTGCATCCTTTCCACTCTCCTGTTCTTGCCGGATGTAGATTTGTCCTAAACGGGCAAAACAGCCCAGGCTGAAATCGCCTTACTGGCAGGAACCGGTGCAGGTATACAGAAGATTATTTCTATCAGCGGAGAAGCAAGCTGAACATTGGTAATAGCCAGCGTCATAACCAACAGTGTTTTCATTCTTCACGAACTAGAACAAATGGGTCAATTCATATATCTAGGCACCATTCGTCTATTTTGACCAGCGGAACTGAAACTAAAATCAAACACAGGATTGGGAAGGTGTGTTACAACAAATACGGGCCGTAAATTTTGTCTTATGTTTCCATAAAATCGCTGGCAGCATTTCAGTTTTTGCAAAGACTATAAAAGACCGTCAACCATCCTCAACTAAGCAAAGTGCAACAAAATATTCGGGTGTGTTTGAAAATTAAAGTGATGAAAATACACGATTCAAACCTCGAAGTCAGGCATCATGTAAAAGCCTCCTTTTGGTTGAACAATTTTCACACCAACTGTAGCAAGTTCTCGATGTATATACTCAGAAAGGGCTTTTAGAATCCTTCTGCAATGTGCAACATATTCAGCGCAATTTCCATCAAATCTGTTGGAAAAGAAAAACGAGAAATTCTTTAAATGCTTTAATTAGAAAGATGGCTACACGTCAAGGTCACAAATAGTAAAGATCAAGAAAGCGTTCTTTCTGTCACAGGCCAATGAAATGAATTTCTGGGAATCTCCGTCAATAAACAAAGGTACAAGTTGCGAGTCCCAGGACAAGCAGAAATCTTTATGCTCTACATGGCATCTATTTTGATGCACATGAGCTCTATCTATATAGAATCGAAGCTCGGCCTGCATTTCAAAAGAATTGATGTACATTGGAATAGTTCTTTTTATAGCTATGACGTTCTTCAATTATTTCACCCTATTAACGTTTTATTAGTCAGCATGATGAGCGTAAGAAGGTTTTATTTGGGTTTTATTCAGGCTGTAAGCAGGTTTTATTTGGGTTTTATTCAGGTTGTAAGCAGGTTTTATTTGGATCTTATTCAGGTTGTAAGCAGGTTTTATTTGGCGACCGATAGCTGCATCAATGTTAAGCAGATTCCCCTTACTGTCCTCTGCAGAAAAGCCAATAGCTACTCTCGTTATAAGTGTTTTTGCGTAAATATCGACCCATCAGTATGGTGTGTGGCTTACACAAGAAATGACAAAGTAATTAAAAGGTGAGCATAAAGAGGCTTTACCTGAAGTATTCCAAAGCTGCATATTGAACAGGGGCTGATGCACATGAATATGTATGACTTCCAGCACTTCTTATAGCTGCTTTCAAATTGGATAAACCACGTGGATAAATATGATAACCAAGACGCCATCCACCAGCAGCTGCCCATTTTGATAAACCATTTTGTAAAATTGTTCCTTCTGAATAATGCTAAAATTAATTTCAAATATCAACTGGCCAGATTCTCTAGTGCAAATAAGGTTGTAATAAATGCTCAATAAGAAATCTCAGAAACGCATTAAGATTTTGGTATATGCAAATGCAATGTTCAAAGTTATAATACGAGGAAATCTCTTTGCACAATTCCAATGACCACACTACTGTCTTAAAGTAACACATTCACATGAAATAAAATGGGTTCTCTTATTACATTCCCAGGGTCTGGCCTTTCTTATCAATGGAGCTGGCCTGCATCAGTCGTCCCGTACTCCCGTTATTCATCCACAGTTTCGACCGACAGTTCGGTTCTGTCGTATCTCTGCAACATTATAGCGTCTGAGTTATAAACAACTACTTCGCCACTCCCGTTTCAAGACACAAATGCATCAGCAAGACTCAAATTTGCTGACAGAAACAAATGTGCAAGCTCTTTATCGCTATAGCTACAAGAGTATGATGAAGGACCCGTATGATAAAGGACCCGGATCTGAAATGTTAGTTACGAAGACAGGTCCCTCTGAAAAATCGAAGACGTTCGGCAATTAATACGAAACCAGTTACTAAAGGCCAAAAATATCGTTGATTCAGATGTATATTCCTTAGAGCTCTTAGGAAAATCGGTAACAAGTATTTTTGCAGTTTCTTTCCTGTGTAGGTATCGAACTCTACGCCATTTTGCAAAAATTAAATTAAAAGGTTTGGAACCTGTTTGCTATCTTTTGTTAAAAATCCCTTTCTTTACCATGTTGTTGTCTCTAATTTTCGACAAAATACGTGAAAGATATGAAAATTTCCATGGCAACACTTTTGCAACAGAAATCTGTCGCTCGAAATCATGCTTCAAGCGCCAGCGGTACCCAGCGTGCTTTGCTGTCGCTACTCTTTTACTGGCTGTTGCTAAGACACACATTTCTCTACCTTAGCGAAATTCAGCGATATCAAGAAATGCTCTGCTGCTGTCTCTTATAATTTGGCGGTCTATTGCGGAGGCTATCGTGCCTCGCAAGCATCGTCAACTCATCGTACAAAACGACCCTCATGACCTGACGGCACAAACTGGCTAACAAGAAACAAGGCTTTCTTCAAATAAAGAAATATTAATATAATATATAGAATAGGTAGATGAAATAGCACAAACCTTGAATATGCTGTCATGTTGTTTTTCAAAATGCAACAAAGAGTAAATTTCATCACTCAAAACAATCGCATTATGTTTCCTACAGACTTGCGCAATTGCTTCATTTTCTTCTGCCGTATAAGCTGTGCCAGTTGGATTGTCTGGGTTGATCAAAACCAATAATTTACTTCTTTCTTTGTTTTCTGAAAATATTTCATCCAACTCTAAGGGATCGATTTTCCATTCATTTTCATATTTTGTATCAACGATGATGGGCTTGTGTTGTGCTAAAACTGTTTGTGGTCGGTATGTCGTCCAACTTGGTGAAGGCAAGTATATATCTATAAGAGTAGCATTGAAAAACAATTATTACAAATAAAATGAACATATTATATACTATATAAATGAATTAATATGAATAAGGTATAAACAGTATATAACCAAGTTTAGCTGATACATTAAAAAGACAACAAAACTAATATATAATATTTATGAATATAACCATAAACTCGACAAAGATTCCATTATGACTTTAGAGATGTTGTTACGTTGTTGTAGGAGGGAGAGCAAGAGCAAGGGTTAGAACCAGGCTATGTAGAGGTCCAACCAACATTGGAGGGTCAAAAAGGGCGTGGTCACAGCAAATTAGCGTGTACCCACCTCAGGATTTCTCAGAACATGACATTTTTAGGTGTGTCGCATCGCCAGAACAGGTGAAAAATCGCACATGTGGCCGCGGTTTAAGAGTAGGGGAGTGTGTGGGCGGCACTGCTCACAAAACATAAAAGGCATGCGCATTTGCGGTAAAAGCGAAAAAGTTCCCCGAATGGTGCGGTGTACCGCAATATAATAGAACAAGATTACTTACCACCACCGAAAACAGAAAACAATAAAAAAGATAATTGTTTTGTTCCACAACCCACGATTACATCCTCACAAGAAATTCCATTTATGTCGTCAGTTTTTTCATGAAAATTTGCAATTGCGTCACGAAGTTCTTTTATACCTAAAGGGTACAAAAATACTGCAGATTAATTAATTAAGAATTGATAGAAATATGAAGTGAGCAGCTTGATCCTTTGTTTTGTTGTTGTCTTTATGTAAATGTTTGCACGTTATTGTTGTATTATACAATCAATGACTAACACTCTGAACCACTAAAAAGATAAAAAGACAAATAATTTTCATGAGAAAAGTTATTATTATTAATGTGATATATAATATATGATAATGATAAATTCTTACCAGCAACAGGAAGATAGGCATTTTCATCTGCATATTTTTGTAATGCTTTTATTGCTTCTTCATAAATTGGAAATGGTGACTGTCCAAATGCCATGTGATAAATTTCTTCGCCATTTTTTATTCTTTCTGTTATCTGTTCATTTAAACCCAAATTGGAAGCAACTTTATAATTACAAAGATCAGATCGAATCATCTTTTTATCATCCATCGTCAGGTCCGAACAGTTTTCAGTTTTCAGAATTTGAAAACATCAATAAACTTTCTTCCTGCTCTCAGCTTTGTTTTCGTTTGAGACCTGCAGAAAACGCGGAACATGGACTTTGATCAACCAGCCCACTTAGATTAGAACGTGGTCGACTTGTGCAAATTATGACGTAATCCGACTCAAAGCTCTTTGTGACTGTACCATTGACTCAAGGACAGTTTGACTTGATAGTCAAAATGTGATTTTTCATCTCTCAACTTAATGACATATTTACAATTTTGCGACCCCTTTGACTGGGCGCCCGGAGCCACTTGTCCCTCCCTGGCCCCCCTTTGCTACGGCACTGTTTATCTCTGCACCGTCTCCACAAAATATAAGGCTATGTATGCCTCTGCACTATATATCTATGCTGCCACTGTCTCCACAACAATTGGGTCTAAGTATGCATGCGCTTCTACAGTATATACCTATGTATCTACCCAATATCTCCACTGTCTCCAAAAAATTTGTGGTCATGTGTAGTGTAGCTATGACATTAAACAAGTATACGAAAAACGATTTGTTCACTGTCATAATGCTGTACTATCCCGGTATAACTGCAACTGCTACATCACACACATTACTTATCCTCACAAGGGGTTGCTGATATATCGCAGGGAGGGAAACTTTGCAACACGAATACCTCAATACCTCAATATCTCTGAGTATCCACTTGGAGGTATGGGAATGTCAAATTCCCACTTGAAGAAGAACTTCTAAGTTCAAGTGCTAACTGCTGGCCACTTTTCAAACAACAAACCGAATTCGTTGGTTGCAATCCACCTGCTACAAACATCAGCACTATGACCAAGCAACTACATTCCGAGATCCAACAAAAATTACAAAGTCGTCATTTGGGTTATCCATCATTACGTCGTCATCATTACGTCACCACTACATCATTCTTTAGCAATCCGCGCAATCCTTACTGCTACTCTTTGACTCGAACCTTCAACAGAAGTTGGATATCAAAATAAAGTGCGTAAAGGACGCAAAGCTTAAAGCTCAAACAATTTCAAACAAGCTCTTGCAGAGAACAAAACCTTTGATAAGTAGGGGCATATTAAACTTAATATGCCGAAGAAAAACTTCCATATCAACATCAAGTTGACTATATTGCGTTGGTATATGGCATTTTAGCGGAATTCAATGCAAAAGCATGCGTATTATTCAACGAGACTGAATCATATGAATTACAGAAATTGTAGCAGTTTCACGTGCAGAAATAATTTTGATGGATGTGCAGATGTTTCGGCTTATAGTATTTAAAAAACAATGTAGCATCTGGTTGATTCATTGGAAGCTCTGCAATCATTAATAAATCCTTCGTTCTCAACAGGGTTCTGAGGTCTGCATGTCTCAATCTGGCACTAATTGGCATTGTGTTGTGAACACCAATCAGCTTACAGAAAGTAGCAAGATGACCAATAGAATTTAGCTGAACTATTTGATTGAGAAAACGAGCTCATTCTGTCCACACGAAATGTATATCTCGGTTTTGATAAAGACAGATTCTTATATACAAAATGAAATGAAGATTTTGCTCTTTTCTGTCAATTATTCAGTGCCATGCTTTCCTGTAACTTTAAGCCAGTTAAAAAGTTGCAAGCAAAAAGAAAACTGCCACGGCAATGCTGAAAACTGGGTGGAGTAGCCACTTCTATCGCTCTATCTTTCGAATTGGTGATCATTTTAATGGCTGCCTTTTTCACTACAAAGCACGCCCAACCATGTAGTACTTCGCTACCAAAGTCCAATTAGACAAAACTCGGCAAAATCTAGTGTGCAGTTTGAGACTAGGCTTCAACCAACAACGAACATAATCCCGTAACACTTGTCATGTCTCTCGGTGCGACCAAAGCTACGACTTTAAAGCGAATCCATAGTTGCCGCGCAATTTCAAGCAGATTGGTTTGGGCCCAAGAAGAAGCCAAAATTTAAAAATAAAATCACATTTACTAGAATACCGCATTTTGGTGTACCAGAAATAAAATATCTATATAACATAAGCAAGATTTGTCTATAATAGTACATGGTCAACAGTCTCGGACAGAAAACTGCGTTTTTTACCCAATCTATTAAGTGTGTCATAGATGCATACCCTTTTATGATTTTCAGACATTATAATCTGGAATTTTTCCCTGCAAAGGTCTTTTGTACGTCATCAGAAATACGAAAACCGTAGCAGTCAAATGAAACAGGATTTGGAAAATGTTTCTCAGGTCTCGTAAGAAAAATATCAGGAAAATATTGAAAATATTTGCGCCAACATTGAGATATTGTCTGTGGATAATGGGATACAGCAACAAATAACACTAAAAGAGATAGAGAGAAATGACTTAAAAGAATCACCAAGAAAGAAAAACTGCAGATACAATATGAGGGCGAGCATGCAATCAATTTTTATTCGTTCAACGCAGGTCGAGGGCTCTGGCAGCTATCTCGCTGATGAGGATTTGCACCTGATGCCCCCAGATTGATATTCTTGAACGAATACGCTATGTACTCTTTTACCGACCTCGGAATGATGGACAGCTGAGGTGACTGTAGGTTTGTGGAAAGCAGTTGCGGTGAGATTTGAACCCTCGTCTTTACGATCGTAAGCCAAACGCCTTGACCACTCAGCCACGCCACCTCCAACTGAATTCTTTACAAGCACCTATCAGCTTTAGATTCTTGCAATGCGCAATAACGTAATCATGAAGTCATTAGAGTGAAACTATGTTTTTTATATTGCTGATTCTCTTGTTTCAAACTTTATATACATTATGTTAAGTTAAAATGCCAGCACTGTTTCCACTCTTTAAATTTTGAAACCGTTCACTATGGAGAACAATCAAAGTTTTCCATTTCTGAGGATGTGCTGTAGCAAACAATCTTGGCACTTATGATGATTGATTATTGAAATGGAAAAGACTGTTTTCTCACCTGAAATCCATTTAGTAATCCAGAAAATAGAAACAAAAATCCGATAAGGAGCCAACCAGCCTAAGAAAATAACGTATCCAAGAGTTAAAGACAATGGTTTAATATGAATGACAATGAATTAAGTAGTATCTATTTAAACTAAATGGCTCTAAAGATTACATAGAATGGATGGAATAAAAGCACCACATGTGTTAAAGGCTGAAAGGTAATGGTTGAAGGTTAAAGGTTAAAGGGTAAAGGCTAAAGTTTGATTTCTCATGTCGTGAGTACAAGGAGGCAAAATTACTTTAAAATGTCTTCATTTTAGCATGAAATTGTTGAATTTCTGACATGAGTTGAACCATCCCCTTAATCTCTGTGACAAAAGGTTGGTCAGGGAATGCTCAGCAGCTTAACAGACTTCTTCTTTAAATTTTATGCAAATATTTAGTCATGTGATTTAATCACATGACCAGTAAGGAGCATCAACCAATCAGCATAAAGTAAAAACTTGGTTAACCAACCAGGACGAAGTATAAACTTTGAATAACTAATTAGAAAATAGTCAGCAATAACCAATAAAAATGGATATAGTTCTTTTTACCTCTTCATGTGGCTCATTGCCATGTTCACTGATAAAGGGTACAACTCTTATCAGGTTAAGTAAGGCACAAAATGATGTTAAACAGCATGCAGTAATCCCTTGCCATGATAATGGAATCAATTTATTATGACTACCTACAGAAATGAATTTTCAATATTTGATTATAAAAAAACTCAAAATTCTCAAATGAGAGAAATTTTCAGAGATTGTTACCCGTCCAAGGGTAGGTTGACAGGATTAGGAACAAGAAGTTTGTAGAGAATCTACCTTGAACTGCAACGGGGACACTTTTTGATTTGTTTCCATTTGTTAAATTAGCACCAGTGATTTCATATGGTGGATCTCTCTGTAATTCTTGTGTTAATTGAGCCAAATCAATTCGTACTGTTAATGATCTTGGGTTGTTGTATTTTTGTTTTGTTTTCTGGATAAAGTTATCTAAAGAGGAAAGGAAATACAAAGACAATTAAGGATTCATTGGTGCAGGAATTGTATTACCAAATGTATCTCCTAAAATTCTTAACCCCTATCCTTTCTGACATTTTTTCCCAGGTGGCAACCAGATGCCAGGACAAACTGGAAAGCTCTTTTTGCCAATAAAAGTGGGAGTATGGCAAAGGTAAAGATAAAGGTAAAGTCTACTCAAATTCTATAGCAACCTAACTATAATTCAATATTCTAAAGTGCTTTACAATTCTATTCCCTCCTCAGCTCAACCATTGTTTTTTCTCCCTTGGGAAGTATTTTTGAACAGCCTGTAGCCACATTTGGTGCTTCTGAAATTTTCATGCTTCATTCTTTCTTCTGAAATTTTGCACCTTGGTGGTGAGGAGAGGCACATTTGTGTTAACAACTTGCCCAAGGTTGTTATCTCTGCAATCAAATTGGAAAGACCATGGCTCAAACCAAAGAGACCACAGAGGCAATCAACTGAAGAAAAATAAGTACATCCCTTCCATATACAATCCATTGCTTTGCTTTTATTAAGTATTTTGAAAATCATGCTTCCGCCACTTACCAAATTCAATGAAAGAGTATGGTCGAACAGCTTTTTCAAAAGCTTGTATTGGGTACTGTTGCAGAAATTCTCTTTTTAAATCATTTAGGAAACTAAATGCCAGCACTGATGAATATGAATCTTCACAAATCATCAGACAGCATAAATCATTTTCAGTCAAAAGCTGCAAAAAGATAAATACAAATTAAAACATTTGTACTGCCTATATAGGTACTTTTTAAGTTAGAAATTAAAAAGGTTTCTAGAAAATGTTTATGGTAATTTCTGTTAACTTACTAAATTTTGAATTGTCCTATTTTCATGAAACATTTTGTATGGAATTGTCTTGCTTTCTTTGCCAATAATTTCGCAGACTTTTGCTTTCAACTAAATCTAGGCCAGCGTCCAAGTCGGTGGAAGCAGACAGTGCTAAACCATCTCTTGTTCGATGAATAACAGCAAAACGAATCATAATATTGTTAACTTATATCTAAATTATATTTCTTACGAAAATTGAAGTCTAAGCTGGCCAATATAACTGCTCTTTTTTCAAAACTTCGAGCAGAAAGCAGAAAGGAAAACGCTTAGGCCCTTTTTGTGTCCTTTATTCTTTTTAATAATATTAATGATTGAGTTGAATTGAAGAGTTCGACAAAGATGTGTCATGGCTCCTTTTCTGTTCAAAACATTCATGTACTTAATGTTTTCATACATAGTCTGATGTGAATGGTTGGACGAAAAGGCTGCCCAGATATTTGAAGATATTTGCACAGCAGAGAACACAATTTGAAGAACTGTAGAATCTCGGAACATTTTATCAGGCGTCAACCTTCACAAACACCTCGAACTTGACTGATAGAACTCCCTTCCTACTTTACATTTACTTTCTAGCGAGGTTTCTTACAGATAAAAAGGCCTTCCAATAGAAAGGTAGATTTGTTATTGTAATTTTTTATGTGAAATTATTTTTAAAAGCAAAAGCAGAAATTAACTCAAGTGGTTTATTGGTTGAATATGGCCCAGAAAGCCTGTTTATGGTGTTTATGGAGGTCAAATGATGGGCAAAATGGTTGGTATTATACAGATATCATAATTGGTGTTTTTATACTATAATTGAAAAATGGTTTTTATAGATCTCGTACGGTGGGATATGGAGTGACATGACAGCTCGAGTGAGGCTTAGAATGGCTTAATTTGCAATGGAAATAATACCAATTAAAGATCTTGAATTGAGAGTGATTTTAATTCGCTGTTTTATACGAAAAATCGATTGAGAAAGTCAAGGGAACAGCAAAGATTAATGAACAAGATGATCGAACGCGTGGAATGATTTTTGAAAATGCAAAACATTTTGTTGCGCAAATGACGGATATGTGCTTAACCCATGCCGTTAAATCCCTTCAAATGATTTCACTTACAGCTGCGTTGAAAATAAGGGACTGGGCACAAGAAGATTTAAAAGATCGAAAGAGTTTCGAACCAGAACATTCGACCATCAATAAACATCAAGCACAAGTACCAATCTCTCTAAGGTTTGTAGATACATATTTTGTAGCTTCTATCCAATATTTGACATGATTCGCAATGTTTCTTATCAAATTACTTTGCAATGAGTTCTCGATTGTGAGTCTTTCTTTTTACTTCAAGTTATAGCTACTTACAATGAATGCGTATGTGCTTAATGTTGCAATTAACTCAAAGTACATTTGTTTCTGTAAATAAATGCTTCTGTTGTTACATACTGTAACTATATTTAAAAAACCTCTTAGTCTGGTGGCCCTTTTCCTGAACATTAATAAACTCTTCTAGATAGAACAAAGAGCTTTATCTGCTTGGGAGCAGCGGTCGTAGATTTCGCGGTAATATCGCGTTTGCCGCTCTGTAAGATGCAACTTTTAATAAAGTTGTGCGGCTCTGCCAAGTCATATCGTAAATATAGAGACTAGATAGAATCGCAGGTCCATCATAATTTTGTTTTGTAGCTTCAGGATTCTATAGGTATTTTGTAGTGTTTAGAATTCAGATATTCACTAATCAGCAATTATTTTATTTATGATAACCTTTTTAACTTGACTCTGGTCATGACTCAAAAACGGCGTGGTCAAGCAAATTTTCTTATAAGAAATGAGTGTATAACATTTATAGACAAGCTAAGACTTGGTAAAGCTTGTTGATCATTTGGTTAGTGGCGCTTCCATACAACACCAAATAGACAGAACGATGTCCAAGTTTTTTCATAATATTAAGGATAAGGACAAGGACACTTCTCTAGCAATTCGTTTACGCGATGCTCTTTTTACGAAGGGTTATGCAAACTTGTATTGCCACGTATTCTAACTTCGTCCTTCTTACAACAAAAAATATCACATCGCCAACATTAGCAGAATACTTTCCTCGAAAGCGTTTTGAAAACCTGCGAACATTAAGAAAAATTAAGTTTCTTTCAAGCCTTAAAAGAACACTTATCAAGAAAAAGCTAAATTCGTTACAATGCTCAAGAAAGAGGTATAAAATGATTGAAGTGATTCAAGAGTGAAATATGGGATGCAAGGTTCTCAAAAAGATTCTCAAATTCGGGAGAAGTTTTTACAGGTTCAGTCGTTGAGTTGCTGCTGTAAAATGTCGTATGATCCCTTACGTAAAACTCCTTCAAGAAAACATGTTTTTAAACATGGAAATTCATCCAAGACTCCTTTTCGCATACGTTCACAAATTCACGTTTCTGACTAAATGTTTTTCTTTGTATTGAGCTGTGTGTGTGAAATGAGTCAGCGCGCAGGTTTAATTCAGCTATAACTGATTAATCCTTCACTATTCCGCTCCAAAAATGAATAAATTTGCCTTGAAAATGAACAAATTCTTCCGAAAGACTGTTATTTTTAATGATAATTTCAAGACTTAAGAGGATCTTGAGAGGTTCTTCGATTGAAAGAATTCACCGGCAATAACTCAAAACATACAACGTTATCAATCGAGTAAAGACAGAGAGAGAGAGTCATGATCCCGATCCCTGAGAGCACCTCATGAAAATATTCTATAGACTCATTTCTTGTAGCTGTTGCTGATGGTTATAGTGTTGTTGTTGTTAATGTTGATGATGTAAAACAAAATAGACATTCCATGAGTCTCACTATCACTTCCAAGGCCAATTCGCCTGTATACAACCTCAAACTCTCCTAGCAGAAAAAGTATTATGTGCAGACTCTACTCTGTTAGAGAAGTTTGTAAAATAGAGCTTGAGGCTGCACACAGATCTGACAGACTAATCCCTTGATAGTAGATTTATTACATTTTGACAAACTACTCAAATGAACTTTTCGCAAACAACAACCGCAACACATGCAACCACAACAACTCAACTGTACGCTTCAAAGTGAGAGTTG
This sequence comes from Chrysaora quinquecirrha, assembly GCA_014526335.1. NCBI lineage: Eukaryota > Metazoa > Cnidaria > Scyphozoa > Semaeostomeae > Pelagiidae > Chrysaora > Chrysaora quinquecirrha. The sequence continues at coordinate 4,491,060 of JACTAT010000032.1, forward strand.
TTTGAGCGTCCATGGGTTCTTTTTGAAGCTTCCATGAATTCAGATTAATCGTGAAAACCACTACTTGTAAAAGATAAGTCTAGCTCAATACTACTTTGAGCATTTAAGCCATGCGATTCAATTGTGTAACTTTAATAGCTGTTGCTGCTGCTAAAAGTTAATTGTTGCTCAGAGCGAGACTTCTCTACTCTAGGCAGCTTGGCTGTAGGAAGAGGAAGTACATATTACATACACGTAAATGGATGTGTCTTAGAATCCAATAGCAACCTTGTTTTCAAAAATTATGATGTTTCCAGCCAACAGACACGAAATCTCTCTTTTGACTGGTTATTAACGTCACGCTTGGTTAGGTAATTTAAGGAGGTGCCACTTAAACGAGGCTTAAGAAAATTAAATTTAAAAAACCTAGATTCTTTGAAGTGAAATTCACTTTTGATATGTCGAGTTGTTTATTGTCAGATTGGTGTATTCAAAAGAAATCAACGAAAACATCATCATCATAGGGATTACTCAGATATATGCCATTGAGAACGTGACAGGGTGGTTTGCGATGTAAAAACGATAGGCATTCGTAAACATTATTCTTATAGAGAAAGGTTCAATGCCAATCAAAAACTACTTGGTTCTTAAACATGATTATTTGTTTAAGCAGTGATTTCTGATTTAATCCATTTGAAATCTAAAAAACTAATATACAAAAGCAATAAAGATTCTCAAGTTGTCGCTTTTATGTAATTATTTATTATTGAAAGATTTCATGAAAATTTAATCATAAACCACCCTCAACGACCATCGCATCAATCATGATTTTCCTTTAAATAAGCGTATGGTTAAAAAGACAAGTTTGTAAGTTCATACTAACATCAAGTTGCGACTAACACATCACATAAGGATTGCCAAGAGTTGATGAAATTTCTCAAGGTAAAGTTGCTAACATAAATTCACATTTCCTTTAGCCTTCTTTATCTAATTAGCTATATGGGTTTTTATGATCTCGTGTAAATTTCTGGACTTTCATGGGAATAGGTTACTTAGAGCGATGGGTTAGTCAGTAACCTGGATTGGCATTAATTCCTACATCAATTTCTTGCCCAACACTTTCTCATTTCAACGTTTCTTTGCGCTTTCTTCGTGACCGTTTTGATCAAACCTTCTTCAAGCCACTTTAAGCCCTCAAACTTCTTCAAACTTTAAATCAACTATGAAAAGTATATACTTGACTTTATACATCTAAAGACGCTTGCTATTTATGTTGATGGCTATAATAAAGCTACAACATTGAGATAATATAACTTAAATGATAAAATAATCAATGAAGTGAACGTTTCGTTCAAAAGTAAATAAACGAATAAAGATGTAAAGAATTTGGAGTAAAACTTCCTTCCTTTTTCAAAATTTCATTCATTGACATGCATCTACAGCTGCTGTTTTTTACGATAAGAAATCGTGTGAACAAAATCAAATGAATAATCCATGAAACTATAGCAGTGAAGGTATTGTACAACAAGAGAAGATTGAGAAAAATAAAAAAGTAGTTGAGTAATAAGCAATATTCTTATAAGAAACTCATTATAGGTAACTCAGGCTCTAGGATGGCCAGAAATAGCGACGATTACACGCATATTTTTTAAAGGAAGTGCTTTATAAGGACGGTAGCACTCGGATAGGCAAAAACTTAAGGAATTCCAGTACTGGATCGGAGACTATTAAGGAATCTGACTTTATTAAAAATGATGAAGTCTTATGAAGCTGATCCTTTACATGTATAAAACGAGCAAACAACATTCTTATTGTCAATGGTTTATTTAGTATTCATTTCTATTCGTCTTCTGACACCTTCATGTCCCTATATTCCCTTGTCCCAAGCTTTATTTTTTAGAAACAAGTATAAAAGTTAAGGAATTGCTAAGGAATTTTCAGTACTCAAATTTGGCTGTCAGTTAAGGAATTTTCAGTACTGAGCCTGAGCCGAACTTCCTTATAAAAAATGCGTGTAACGTCAGTAGCTATTGGAAAGATTTACATGAGAAACTGTTAACTATTGTATCCGAAATACTTTCTACTATTCCATTGGTTTCTATAAGACTTATAGGAAAACTACACGGTTGTCAGATCAACTGGTCTTCAAAGCATCTTTTAAATGGAATTACTAACTGACCATTTTTGATATTTAAAAAGCTCTTCAGAAACTTTCCGTATCAAAATCGAAATATTTTAAGGAACTTTCATCATTGCAGCAATCTATTAAATCAACTGACTTTGGTAATCGGCCTCAAGGCTTGCAATTGTGATTCAAATTCGATGGAAGCTCAAACAGACCATTGGAGCAAGCATTTATCTCCACATCAACAGGCAGTAAAACTTAACAGGAAAAAATGTTTTCATGTTCGGTCACATTAGAAACATTGCTTGTCAAACATTTGCGCTCGTGAGAACCAGAAAATAATTCTCAAGTTTTTCAAAAGCATTTTAAATAAAGCAATAAGTTGTTCTGCTTTTCAGACAGTGTTTTGCGACATGGCCAAACGATCAAACGTTGCTTATGGAGCAAACCTCCAATTTTGCCAGCAATGTATGATTGTTTTGCCAGAGCCTTTTAAAACGAAACTGCATATCTGCATCAAAAAGGTATAAAGTCCACGCGTAAACTCTTTTGCAATGACGCTTAGCTTTGAAGTTTTAATCACGCCAAAACAGAGCAATCGGCCAATATGAAATTGAGAAATATTCTTAATCAAAATGAGAAAATTAAAGTGCATTGAATAGGGACCGTCAAACGACTTTCAAAGTCTGACGGCGAATCGGCGTTTGATTTTCAAAGAATACTTTAAATGAACAACTGAGAATTGTTCGTTTGTTATTTATATACATCCTTTATCATATATAAACTGTTCATGATTCACCATTATTGGTTCTGTCTCACTATTTTAGACGAGAGACAGGTAGCTGCGTTGTACTTATAAATTGCATCTTAAAATACCCTCTTGGCTTATAGAGAAGCTATAGTAAAGATAACTCAATTCTGATCATATTCTGATATATAATTTGTCTCCTGTTTCTATGTACTACTACATCAGTTTATATATAGTTAGATATATCTATGTGTAAGATGTAGGCAGTGGAACAGGAAGAAGGGATAGCTACTAAGACAAGAGATCTAGGGAAAAAGTTGCAAACCATTTTGATATTTAAAGAGAATTAAAGGCAGATATTTTTCTATCAGGAAAATGAAGTTGACAGAATCAGTATTCAAGTGCATTAGTGTATGTGCGATTCTTGGAGTCTTAGCAGCCGGATTACCATCAACAAAACGTAAGTTGTTTTATAAATTCATAAGGTATTCTGTTTGAATTTTGATCTTCATGGGCAAAAAGAACAACGCTGAACATCGCTTCTGTTAGAAACAAGCCTTACGTTTTAATCTTTGTAAGATTATCACCAGCGTTTGATGAATTTGCTAATTTATAGCATAATCTATAAGGATTAAAAACGAACACGATGAAATTGATCTCTTGAAACACAGGTTTATGCTGTATGAAGATCGAGGCCGACAACAAACATTTTGCTTCAAAACACATCACCAACGCGACATCATCTTATTCTTTTCATTGCTCTTCAAATTTTCCTGTATTGCTCAGCGGATTTCCCTTCCCACTTCGTTCTGTTCTGAACCATTTTCGGCAAAATTTGCTTGATCTCGTCAAAGTCAAAGGAGGCGAGGACTCACTTCTATTGACTTTGAGGACTCACTTCTAATGAATCATCTCATTATAGCAGAGACCCATTAATGAGTGATCATAATAGAATCGACAATAAAGGAGAGGAAGGGGGCAGCAACGTCATGCTGATAAAAAGGGAACACGCATACATGTAGAAAGGAACTTATTCACATAACAGCGGTGTAGGAAGAAAAAATTTGGAGGGAGGGGGGTTAATGTTTTCAAAGCAAAAGGAACAATAGGAGAACATCCAAAATATACCCAGCGAAACCCAAAAACAATGGAGTTCGCAAATTATTGGGGCTGGCAGCCCGTCTAGCCCTTTACGCTGCTACAGCCTTGTATTAGATATGACGTTGCTAGCCAAAAAGTACCCAGGGCAGCGAAAAGATATTAATTTTCTTCGTCTCAATATGGTGTCTTCTTGTAGTTTATATGAAATGAGTGTTCTTCTTCTAGGTTGCAATTCACTTGAATGTGATATAAACGATGGTGAATTAAATTTCCATGATGGAGAGTACCAATCAACAGAAATTAATGAGTTTGAGGGAAACAAACGCAACGATGTGGTATTGGAAAAGAGAGGCTGCTCATCGTCTCCAATGTGTTGGTTTCGAGGCCGAAAAAGAAACAGTGAAAATAATATGCCAAGAAGATTCAAGATTAAATCAATAAAGCAAAGAACAGCAGAAGTGTCAGATGAAAGATGCAATTCACCCATGTGTTGGTTTAGAATTGGTGGCAAAAGACAACAGAAAAACAAGAAACAACAACATGAGATGAAGATGATGAAAAAATTCAAAAGAATCGTAAATGAAATGAAAAGATGTTTTGCACAAGATTTGGTTAAAAGATTGGAAAAGAGACGATGTGCGTCACCAATGTGCTGGTTCAGAGGTCGTCGACAAATGACTACAAAGAAAGATAGGCTGTATGGAAAAGAGGTTACATTAGACCGAGGCATGAAAAGTCAGATTGCAAGGAGGAATGTCTTTGATTTCAAAAACGATGGGCAGATCAATGATGATGATGATGATGATGATGATGATGATGATGAAGTTAATCTAGAAGATGATAAAGAAAAGAAAATGAAAATCATAAAAAAACACTCTAACGACATATGTAATGCTTTACTTAGGACAATGAACATCTGAACTTTAGCTTTAAATTAACTGAGCAAACGGTAGCTCATTTCTTAGCTTGGACAAATTCATGGTGGTGGTAGTAGTCTTCAATTCTTAATTTTACACTAAGTATTGAATAATTAGGTTTAACGTTATTGGTAAATGAAGACAAATGATTCTTGCTTCAATCTGCTTGTCATTCTATCAGTAATTCATTTCACTTAAAACTTCACCGTAAAACGGATGGAAAATCTTAACTCAAATTGGAGTCCCACAACAAACTCTCTCCCAGGTTTCCGGGAGGCTGCGCAAAATTTACATGATTGGCATGGCAACAAGAAAAAGGGTTTCAACGACTTCACAAAATGGTAGCCACCAATGTATCAAACCGTGCAAAATCCTATTCTAAAGCGCAAACGATTCTAATAAAGTCATACTTTGGCTCTATTGCTGGGAAACCATTAGCGCGAGGGTGACAGTGATAGAATGGCATACCAAGTGGCCTATAAACACACAACAACAAAATTCGACCCAGGCTCCTTGAAATAATCAGTAACATGTTCACTACAATGTTAAATGTTTTGAGTTGGCTCGGGTGTCGGGTCACGTGAACCTTGTCAAGGAGATTGAAAGGCAAGTGACTTCGATATTAAGATTCTGTCTTGCCTTGTTTTCAAATCGAGGCTTACTCTTCAACCACGTCGTTATCACACTGCTCGTTATTAGTCAAATATGAACATCTATTTCATCTCATGATGAGCGAACGACAAATTTCATCTTATACAGCATAATCTATTAGGATTAACAATCGAAATGATGAAAATATGACTTTGATGAGAAACCGACATGTGCTATTGGCCCACACAAGACATCTGCAAGGGTTACGCGACATCAGCTGCTCAAAAATCCACGACAAATCGGCATCTTAATTTGACCAACCCGTTTTTTTCGGATAAATGGTAATTTGCCAAACCTTTTCTCATCCGATAAAAATTTATCAGTGGGCCTAATCAACACATCGAAGTATCAACTTCTTATAGAGATTCGCCTTCTATTAGTGCTTAACCACGTAACATTGACATCCAGTTTAAGCCAGTCGTTTTCTCTTTGCATCCTCTTTATAAAGATATCTGCATATATAGATATTGGCAGTAATATAATATAAATTGAAGTATATCGTACTCGTATAACATGTGATAGGAAATCAAAAACATTAAAAAGATAGAAAACAAATTATGCAGAACTACATGCTTTTTTATAAGGAACGGCATTTTCAGGAATACTGCTGAAGTACTGGGATAGGCAAAAAGTCAGGGAACTTCTACAGTCATGGACAAATTATATTGAGACAGGTATATACGTACTGATGAGGGTCCATGTCTTTGCAACACCTTCCCCATTCATTGCTGATTATTTATTGAAAGACTTCATGCTATATGATTGGCTGAATAATTCGATATCAATTCAACAATCCATGCAGCACTGAGCCGGGGAGGGGGACAAAATATCTCTTATTTCTATTACTTCAATGAAGACTGCTGAGGAATATGAAAATTAGTTGTTTGATTCTTCGTTCGCTTTATTTAGACTTGTTAGTGCCGAGTCCGAAATTCCCCATAAAAATGCGTTGGATTAACAAGAGTAACATGTAATAAACAAAAGCAGAAATACAAAATTAAAAAACTAGCAACTTGGCATAAAAAGAATATCGAAAATTCGATCTGAATTCAGGGTTTCAGTGAATTATAGCTTTATCAACGAGAGGAAATTTAAGTGCGTGATTTTAATAAATTGGTTGGTTATAAAGATTTATAATTATAATTAAAAATTACTTTGAAATAATAAGGATAGATTAAAATATTATAGTAAATGAAATATGAGAATGTTTCATTTTAAACTAACTTCACATTCTCGCCAGGTTCATGCTGATTAAGGAACAGCGCCCCACGTTTAATCTCCTTTGATAAAATGTACCCCAACCGAAACAGCAGCAGCATAACAGAGATGATGAAGACAGCCAAGGAGTAGGCCCGGATTGTATCATGCTGGTGATTTTCCGCTTTATTAGCGATCACTCCTGCAACAGCAACAACAACTGGGAAATATTCTGCAAACATGAATCTTGTGTATTTCTCACAAATGAAATTCTCAACCGCTGACCACAGCAAAATACCAATCAGGAGCAATGACAAAGAGATTTTCGCGGCTGTTGATTGGCTAGCATCCAAATCACGTTGTAAAACCACTGTGAAATCAACCAATCCCGTGACAGAGATCCAGCCAGTGAAAAATGAAATTCCATTGACGACTAGTAGGCGAATAATCCACAGGTCCGCGATGCTTAGACTGTCATTGACATTTGGAAAGGATTCCAAGTAGTTGAAACATGAAGTGCATACGAAATAAAGAGATGCATTCAAGAATATCGCTTCCAACACGTACAAAACAAATCCAAGTGAATACAGTGGTTTTGTCCATACAAACATCCAGGCCAGATTGAATATGAGTGCCAAAACATAACAAAAATAAAACTTCTTGTTCAATATATTCGGTGCAGTTTGTCTGAATATAAGCGATACAGCATAACAAACCAAAGCGACTTGACAGACGTAGGTGAACACCCAGACCCCATAAACATCATAGGCAGGCTCAATTAGAACGGATTCTTGATTTTCTGTGCTGCCATAAGGATTGTTGAATATTTCTGCATCTCTGTAGCCATTTTTAAATCTTGCAATGTTAGATAGGCCAGCAAAGACCAAAACAAGGCAAAGAATGATGGCCGTGAATGCCACGAGGACAGCTTTCAATCGATCCATGTTTGCCATCGATGTAAAATAAGCTGATCAAACTCTCCTTTAAATGCCTTAAAGAGAGGGATGGTAATATCTACACCCATCTTTTTTCATACCATAAAAGGCATAAGCCTAGAGCAGTCTTGAGAAGCTTAGTAATGGATTTACTGAGAGCTATCAATATTTCACAGCTAGAAAGCTGCAGTCAACAAGACACCAACCAAGCAATAAAACCCTCAAGAAACAACATAGTGAGAAACGTCTAAATTTATGAAACAGTGGAGTGTGAGATTTTGTGTGAAATTGGGGGTAATCGAAGTTGAAACAATTCTATAATAACCTCAGTCTTAAAACAAATCCTTGTCCATGACCGCATTTTGTTTCAAGCTATAAAATTTCAAAGAAACGTTTTTGGCTGTTCAGTGTCCGAGGTGTGACGAGAACGAGGGTACAGAATAGGCTAGGAAACCTGAATTTCAAGCTGATCACGCTAATTATCTTTATGACTTACAGTAATGATGATGGCATCAGCTGACCAACTGAGATTCGTATTTGATGTGGTAGATTCACTAAATAACTCCAAATTGCATAAAGCAAATGAGGAGTCATTCTCAAGCAACGTATAAAGCTACTTTCTCCAAATTCAAGACCTCCCTTTTCCTTGCCTTGTCCAATTATAACAAATACTTCATATTGCAATAAATAGAGTGACGAAATGGTTACCATGTACCTCCCCGCAACAGATAATACGTAATGACTGAGTTGCCCCTAGCATTTCGTAATGAAAACAGGGAAAAAAGCATCAAAATTCAACTCACCCATTTGATAAAAAACATTTCTTTCGTGAAGACAACAAACATCGTTCAGGGTATCAGATTTCACTCTTTCAAGGAGATTTCTAACGTCTTCTCTTGTTAAGGAATTTAATTCATTTTTTACTAGACGTGCAGCTTCAGCCTGACAAAAGAAGGACAATTTTTATTGCAACAGCTTTGCAAATACTATGGTCGATCACTGTCTCAAAAAACTGATAAGGAAGGACGTCTATTCGAGAAGGAGGATTGACTTACTAGCCTTGCTAAAGGCAGAAAAACAGCTTTAGTCATATGGAAGAAAAATTATACTAACCCCTTGGCCCTTTTCTTATTGAATGTCTGCACTGTTGCTCCGTTAGAAATCCTTTTACAACCAAAAGCCAAACCAAAATGGTTCAGGGGAGAGACGGTGGCTATGCTGAACCCTTTTCAACCAAATTCCCTAATAATCCCAGACTGACTTTTTGGCCAAGATTCATTGGTTAGAATTAAGCGCTTCTTTGTTATCAACTTCTATCTCCAGAGGGTACTTAACAAGACAAGAGGCTTATTTTAGGCATATGGAGGATTTAATAGAAGAAGAGTGCCTTAAAAGGAAAATCCATTAGGCAGAGTGCATCAAAGACACTCTTTGCAAGTTAATTGAGAATTAAAAGAAAATCACACAGACCGAAGAAGTTCATTTAAAGAAACATTACCTTGAAATAAGCAATGACATCTTTTGGTCGACAATTTTCAAGCAAGGAATTTGGATTGTCTTTAGTCGAGGATTGGTTTTCGATTTTTTCTGAAAACAAAAGAAATGATAGCTATATTAATTTGCCGAAGAGCATCAAGCATCACTGATACGTAAATCACTCAATCTTATGGAATTACAAGGCATCAAAAAACCCATACATAATAGTATGGGCTAGTATCCCAGTTTTCTGTTAAAATGAACAAGCCACTGAAGATTTCTCCTTCTAGTTATTTTACTAAGTAAATCATACTCTCCTATAAAACTTTTTACCTTCCCAATGCCTGAATCAAATTGTTTCCATTTCCATGATAAATTCAGCAGTCTTTTGAAGTATCTAATTTCAAATCAACTCACAACGTATAGAAAAAAGAAACGGATAATGCATACCTAGAATTTCTTTGATTCCATGAACACCATAACTAGGTACTGTTGTGGTCATATGTGTGATTTCATAGATTGTATTGTTATTTTCAATATCTAAAGGAAGCAGAAATTTCGTTTTACAACTTAATTAATCAAAATATTAAAAAGATTATTACAACATTATAGCCTAACATAGAAAAGAAAACTTAAAGAAAACAAAGTCAAATCCATTGGTAGCAATAAATAAAGGAATAATTTTCTGTATCAACTCACTTTTTCTACATCGGATTTTAAATCCATTTGATGTTATTCTTTTGTCACAAATGAAACTGAAATTAAATCAATAATACCAAAATGTCTTTAAATAAGCAAAACACCAACGAACATTACTTGCTTAAAAGATTAGAGTTAAAAGCAATGTTTTCACAGATGTCAAATAGCTTGTCAAATAGGGTCCATTGGTTTACTCATTTCTGGCCAATCATCATTGGCTCCATTCATAACTAGCCAATCACATGCTGAACAAATTGCCAATAATTTGGTGCTTAGTGTATACCCTTATTTCTATGGGCACAATGCCTGTAGGCTTTACCTGTGATTCTCCAATGGAATTTTCTCCCAACTGAGCTCTTGAAGCAAAATACATTTCTTAATTCCACCAACAAGACTGCAGTGAGAAGAAAAAAATGTTTCATTCTGTCGAAATGATTTTAACCGACTGCAAGTTTGAAAAATAGACAGAAATCAGAAAACGTAGAAAATTTTACCTTTCATTCAAAACGATTGGCTTTGAAAGTTGTTCAGAGGATATTTCATGTCTTTTCATCAGCTGATTAAAAAGCACTTTTTCATTTAATCTACACAGAAATGATAAGAGAACATAAAAGAACAATATTCTTCATCATTTCGTAGTCTATTCAATCTACCGAGAGCCGTTATTTCGAGCTATAACTTTAACTGGAGGCACAAATGTGTGCATGATGTAAGTGATCCTAAAGGTCCTTTTCCACTCGTTCAATTTTTATGTTTGCTAAAACTGTTGTCCAGCATGCTGCCCAGCATTTGCTGTACAAGTGTACACCTGTTTGTTAGCAGTTGAAAAATGATCCTTAATATTCTGGATATAATGCCCAATACTCGGACAAAATATAGGGAGAATGCTTCGTATCCATGTGAATGCGCCACCTCTCATTACTTATCAGGAGCTGCTGACTAGTGCTTTCAACTTGTTTTCCGACTGAGTTGTTTAGAACTCGGCAGTAGCAAGATGTGATCGAATTCGGTTGAGTCTTGCTACTGTTTGTCTATAAGTCGTTATCTGAACGTCCAGCAGGTCAATTAACATAGCAAAGAACAGGACGAACTGAAGATGAGGGACAAATTTGAGAGGGTTACACGCTACTCATCAAAATAAACATGTAGAAGGTTGTCTAAATCTGAGTCTTATTCTGTTATTTGTATTCAATGACTGTACTTAATCAACTGGTACATCATCCGTAGTGTAGCGATGGCTTGACGTGATGTAGCAGTAACGGAAAACCAAGATGGATGAAAAACAAGAAAACCATTAAACAAACAGTTTGAAAAAAGAACGACATATACCTTATAGGATTTAACAAATAGAACTTCTTCTCTCGTTCTAAGATCCATGATTTTAATGCACTCAGTTTTCCAACGACGTTGAAAGAATTTGGATGATTGTCCTGATTAACCTTTGTGCTCCTGAGGTAAAGAAGACATTGTATTAACTTAGGCCCTGGTCAAACGATCAAACATTGTTGCTCAAACATCTGATATTTGCTTCTCCCACAAAATGTTTCCTCGTTTGGCCACATCACAAAACACTGCTCGCTAAACATTCTTTGCTTAATTGCGTCAAGCAAAAAATCATCGCTAACCAAGTTCTGTTTGTCAAGCAATGTTTTTCGACGTGGCCAAACGATCAAACATTGCTTTTAAAGCAAAATCTCAAATGCTTGACCAACAATGTTTGATCGTTTGGTCATGGCCTTAAAATCATAAGAAGAAAATTAATTGAAAACCCAAACCAGCGACGATTACAAATAGAAAATCATTTCTAGTAAGAGAGATGATGTATTGAAGCAAAACTTACTCTTCCGGAGTAGAATAAAACCTTTTTATTTCCTCCAAAGAAAACTCCAAAGTTTCTTCAGTTTGCAGATTTTGATTTGTTTCAATTGGAAAATTTCTGAATGGTGATTTTCTTTTTATCGATACCTTTAAACAAATAGAAATGATCGTAGTATAAGCAAACTTGTCAGAAATTTGACACAACTAACAAATGTCGTTCTTTGTGTCATCAAGAAGAAGAAGAAGAAGAAGAAGCATCTACCTTGCAGGGTTTTTTGGTTTTAAACTCTGTTCTCTTGATAGTCTACGAAAAGAAGAGAAAAATATCAGCAAATTAATAAGATCTGTAACGATATAATTATATTCAGCAACGACGATCAATTAATTACTGGTAATATAGCTAGACTTACTTCTGTTGTACTGTTTTCACGTTTCGAACTTTGAGGGTAGAGAGTCTGTACTGGCTGTAAATGAAATGAAACCGTTAACAGTACAAACATTATCATTAAATACCTCATTTTCATTGCAACAGTTAAACAAATGCGTCATTCGTATTGACCAATCAAGCAGAACGAATCGATTTGATTGGTAGGAACATCAGAACCTTTAGAGAATCATAGGTAAAGCTTAAGGGCATCGTGTCCACATAAAACCAAGGATGTACGGTAAGCACTAAGCAATGACATCAAGTGCCAATTTATTAAGCATGTGATTGGCTACTTACGCGTATGGCCATTCATGATATAAATGGCTATAAATCAGTAGACCCTGGTTTGATTAAAATTGGTATAATTGTGTCAGTGTGAAAGAAGCATAAAAAGAAAGCAACTGAGAATAAAATTATTTCGGATGAATTGATTTATTCAACCGCTAACCTGAAGAGGAGACTTCGTTTTTGGATCAACTAATGCTGTTCCACGACTCCAACTGTCGATTTTTGTTTGAACGAGAGAAAGATCTGGAAGGAAAGTATGATTAAAACTTTCACGAGACTATAAGGAATTAAGTAGAATTTCCAGCAACAGTTACTAGCGCGAAAAATTTAGAATTGTCTAGAATTCTGGAAACAATGCGCTAAACTTAGTTATTGGAAGACTTTTCATGTCAGAGTGTTTGGAACAACACTTTAGACCAATAAATTTTAAAAGAATTTATAATTGCTTAGGCATGCTAGAAACTGTGGAATAAACGGCAACTTAAATGTTATAGCAGACAAGTTAACAGCTTTCCATGAGACACTTTGCACTGGCTTCTTAGAACTGAACTAGTTACATCGAGATGTGGATAAAAATCAGCAAGTCAGGAATTAGGAAGTCTGAACCAGTAGAACAGGCTGAGGAGTCCTAATCACAAATGCATTCTTGCTTCCAAAAAACACTGCATTCAATGTACACATAGGGAAACTTTTTGCTTTAAAGATACAACCATGTTCTACACACTTTTTCACAGTCTAGCTAGGTTATCCAACAACTCTAAATTAGAATATCGGAGGTCTATAAAGGAATACTGGACGAGGTGCCATCAGGACAGGTATCGAATCTACGACGTTTGGCATCGTAGCTATACTAATGCTGCACAAGAGATGTTTCCGTCTTTCTTCGGTATCCTGATATTATGAAAAACGTTCAAGCTATATAAGGTGTGTAATACACTTCTGTACAATACCAAAAGTCACAAGTTCGATACCTTTCATTGTAATCCCTCCAACCCAATGTAGAAGAGAATGGCAAGAAATGGCAAGTAGAGAAATGAATAATAAATGTTTACCTTGAAAGCTTTTATTACTGTTTTCTTCTAAATTTACATCAAAAATAAACTCATCGTCATCATCAAGTAGGTGTTCTATCGCTTGATCGCATGATTTTGTTTTTATTCCATCAATATGAGAACCATTCGATGGTTTGTGTAAGATTTCCCGCTCGTTTAATCCATCATCCCCAATAACATTGATATCGTTATCATGCCTTTCTATTTCTTTATTATTATCATCAGTCTCTCCGTTTGAATTCTCTATTATTCGTTCTGTAATAACGAAAGAATCCAATGTTTCTTTGAGAGTTTGGTTGTTTGAATTTTGATCAACACATTGCTGTATATGAGCCTCATTTTTATCAGCATCTTTGCTAGAATATCTTTCTTCCTGTTCAATGGCGTTATCAGAACATGCAGCAACAAGACCGCTTTTGCATGTCATGAAATCTTTAAGTTTCTTGTTTCCTTCACAAGAGTAAGTCTCGTTGATTTCTCCATCTATTCCATTTTCGCTTTGCTTCTCAAAAAGATCGAAGGAAAATTCAGCATTTGAGTCATTGAATGTGTGAACTGCTTCTTTAGGACAAGATACTTGTTTATTTCCATTGTTGAGGTCTCTTGATGCTTCATTATGCGAATTTGGAATTGGTGTTGATGACACAGCATGAAGAAGCTCTTGGGATACTTGGCTTGCAGTGGAAAGCGAATCATCGCTCTTAGGATGCATGCCACTGTTTGCAGATGTCGCATTCGTTGTTTCCTCATCTGGTTCAGTTCTGTAATCGATATAGTAGCATATTTAAATTTGCATATTTGAGGCACAACGAAATTTTATAGAAAAGCGAAAAATCTCCTTAGTACATACAACTCACTGCAAGCAGCTGGTAATCCGTTGTCATAGAGTGCTCTGATAAAGAGTACAATTCAACTTATCAATGGAGTAACGAGAGACAGAAAGTACTCTATAGCGCACTTATACTGTACCCGTTAGTATTGTCCCTAAATTGTCTTCAAGGTTTTCATAACGGTGTGAGATTGCATTTGTGACACCAGGCACACTAGCTGACTGGACTGTATACTTTAAACATGGTTTGCTTTCTTAGACTTTGAGGATACAAAAAATGGATCAAGATACCAATTTTTCAAGATAGCAGGCAGAATTTGTATCGAAATCCTCTGCAAGAGGAAATATTTGATACAGAAGGCATTGGAGTTAATGGACGTAAATTGCATTCTATTATGAGCTTACCGCAGACAATCTTATCAATTGCAACTGGTTGTTAAGTGCAATAACGCAAATAAAAGACCTACCTGGCATGATTTTGTATTTGTTTGTCATTTGACTCTTCTTTGTGATAAAACTCTGATAACATTGCAATTAAAAGATCTTGAATTTCACTCTGAAAAGAAGAAGGCATTTCATAGAATGGACGCAATCCTAAGCACATAAACAGATGTATGCAAAAATCAAAATGGTTAGCTAACAGAAAGGCAAAAGAACACTACAAAACGTTTGTTTATTCTTACTAGATTCTCCAGAATGACTTGAGTTTTGTTTGGATTTATATTCACATCAATATTGGAGCAAGAAACTTCAAGATCAACAACAGCAACAGGGTATTTGTTATTGAGACACCTTACTCCTTCTCTGCAACGAGTCTTCAGAATCTAGAAAGGAAAGCAAATCAAAATGACCAACTTATAAAACTTCCTAGCAAACAAGAATGCCAGAGAAATGAGAGCAAGCTTGCAACATGGAACCATCCTGAGGGGGGGTTCTTCCATGCCAGGGGTTGGTACATATGAGCCACTCATTTGGTAAGGTTTACGTCATTATACAAATTTGAGTGTACTTTCCAGTAGTATTTTTGTCAAGGGTATCCTATGAGGTCTTGTTTTAATCAGAGCATCATCCGGGGTCAATTTTCTATTATGGATACAACTCTTGGCAGCATACAGTGATCCCTGTAAATAGTGTACATGTGATCTGGTTGAAGATTTTTTCGAGTTTGCATTTCACAATATTTGGTATCAATTCATCTCTTTCACAGCCATTCCGGTAACCATACAGATCTACATAACAGCTCAGGCTCACCTGTACCCTGTTTTTCTGGAAGAACCCCCTGGGGTGCATCATGCAGTACTTGGGAGCCCTACAAACATCAGATTTACCTGGCCAATCTGTTTCAAGTAAACAGGTCTTTTGTTGACAAACATGAAAATTCGGTCATGAGTATTCCTGCAGATCACATCATCAGCATCTGATTTTGGTGCAATCAAAGTTATCTTATTTTATTTTCATCTTCTTGACTTGATACACTCATTTGCTGAAAGCATTTGATACCAAATATTGAGATAAAACTTTCTCGTAAGCTTTTCGTTTTTGCTTTTTGCCAAATAACTGATTTATTATGTTTTAAAACAAAATGAACGTCAGGTAAAATAAGTCCATAAGAAATGAGCAAATCTTCTATTTTCTTTAGCTGATCTTTGCATTTTTGTTTTGAGCTATAAAACTGCTTTCTGACAGGGACATTTCCAAAAATATTTTCACAGCAAAATGTTGTTCCAACTTCACGTGTGCACAACTTGGTAGTGATTATCTCACCATTGAAATCTAGGGTATAACACTTTCCGACATCATTTGAATTCGTTTTCGTTGAAAAAGAAAGATTGCTTAAAGAGCATAGAGAATGTATTGCTTCTCCTCTAAATCCCAAAGTCTTCAGATTCATTAAATCATTATGATCTCTTAATTTTGATGTATAATGTGCTTTTGCAACATATTCCTCCTCGCCATTTGCAATTCCGCATCCGTTGTCCGATACTTCGATTTTCTTCAATCCGAATTCTTCCTGAAAATTGAACATATAATATAAAGCCATAAGTTAAGAGAGCAACAAATTGGGCCTAGCCTAGGCTGGGCTAGGCCTCCTAATGATCTGTTGGAATATCTACAAGCAAAGCAACCTACCAGTTTGACTTCAATGTAATTTGCTTCAGCGTCGATTGCATTTTCCACAAGTTCTTTAACAGCAGAAAATATTGATGATATAACTTGGGCGCTGGAAATTAACTGAATTGTCGAATTTGGTAACTTCTTCATACAAGCCATTAGGAACAGCGTGTCTCCCAAAATGAAAACAATCAAAATTTCATGTAAAAATAGCACGAACATGCGCAGAAGTGTAAATGTAGACTTAACCAAAACTTTTGTGAAAACATTTGAAGATATTGATCAATGTAATCTTGTAAGTATCGCTCGTGGTAAGTATTAATTGTCAATTTTACCTTCAGAATTTGAACATAAGTATTGAAGTCCGAGAGTCAAAAAAATCACGCATGCGCATAAGTTTTCACCATCATCATCTTGTTGTTCGGAAGAAATTCTATGAGTATGAAGAAGGATCGTCTCATAATTGTTCAGTGTGTGAGTCGGAAGCTGGCGAGATATCCAAGCGTAAGCATATGGTCTGGGGGCCGGATAGTCCCACCCCCTTGGCTGGCCGAAGATTCACAGGGGAATAGCGATTTCCTGTAACGGGAACCACCGTAAGATGCGACGCCTCAGCCACATTGTCTCGGCATTGTGGATGCAAGTGGGGCATTCATCTCCAGCACTGAGCAATGTTTTTGCTTTTCAGCAAGGGACCGTTATTACTTTCCTTTCCACTGCCTTGTTTTGGTTGGTCTAATTCTTAACAAAGTCAGTCTACGTTTACACTTCTGCGCATGTTCGTGTTATTTTTACATGAAATTGTATTGTTTTCATTTTGGGAGACGCGCTGTACCTAATTCCTTGTCTTCTTGATCATCGACCCCATCATGAAAACATAGACCCAGACATCCCTCCCACCATTCTTCGAGATTGGCGCCAAAAACTAGCCAAATGAAATCGAGGTTAGCAGATGTAACGAACTTGAACGACTCAAAGACCTCGAACCCTCTAACCGCACTCGAGGAATGACTCAAACCACGAGTACGTAGCGAGGAAGACGCACACATTGCATTTTGCAGATGACCTTTCATTCCGGAATAGACAAGGATAGCAGAAAGATCACTGTTATTCCTACTTTTTCTCAAAAAAAGGCAGTAAAAAATCAGCAAGGATAGGATAAGATGTACCGCTCGCTTCGCAATACTTATTCTCTCGATCGAGGCAAAATATTTCGGTTTGAGGAAAGCGGGTGGAATACATTTATATTTCAAATGAATGAGCTGGACTAGGACAAAGAGAAGGGAGCTATTTGCGCTATGTTGCTAGTCAGAAGATTGGATTAAGATAAATGCAGTGCTGCTTCCCTTAGGTTTGAGAAGTGCTTGCGCTTGGTGCAGTAGAGAGATTTTTTATCTATTGTCTATCGAAATCGCACAATAAAAGGAGTCAAAAGAAATCGATAAACAGCTCTCTTTCCACCCAATTTGTACAATTAAAACAAAGCAACGTAAATATAAAAACACAATGTCTTAAAAAAAAGTAAGCTCCCGTATACTAACAGTCATAGACGGTAGCTAAATTCTGAGATTCTTATTAGCCCCCTGAAAAACAGTCGCATGACTGACGGGGCAACCGTGATTACATAATAGAAAATGAAAAAAATGAAATGAAAAAGTCCTTATAAATCTATACATTGGAATCGCAATCTAGAATGAAGCAGCAAGTTTTGAAGATCTTTTCTTTCTTATATTTGACAAAGTGCTGACTTTACGATTGATGACATCATCGCTTGAATTGTGAATCTTCTTGGCATCCAGTTCAAAAGTAATTTTGTAAATGCGCAAGGATCGATATCCTTCGGTTGGTATTCTTGACTATAGCTAGTTTCACCATAAAACTTTTCACCTTTTGTGTGTCGTTTATTTTCCGGAACAATGGGAGATACTCTCTTGATCTGTCCATGACTTTTGTAATCAGTGCGCATGACAGAATCATCTTGTAGAAATTTATTCAGAGGTTTAACGTAATGATGTTTCTCATATAAATCTCCATAACGAGACACGTTTACGCGGCCATAATCAGGAAACTGCGAATTATAGGAAGTTTTACTTGAAAATTTCGCGTCTACTGATTTCATTTGCTCGGGTGGTCTTATTCCAATCGGCTGAATATTTTTGTGCTCTTGGAAATCTTCTTGCATCACTGAAAGACCTTGGAATTTATTTTTCGGTGGTGTGTATCGTTCTATGACTTTTGTCGGAGGTGGCCTATGTAATTTGTTCTTCTCCCACGTGACTCTATGTTCCTTATCTTTAGTAGTTTCAAGATAACGATGATTATCAATCGCCAAATTAATTGTTTCTGGGGGTGGGGTGATGGGCTTGCGTCTTTCTGGCATTTTTTCACCGAATCCCTTGAAATCATCTTGCGCTTGAGTCTTGCCATAGAATTTAGGTCTTGCCTGCCAATCTGTAGACTTCTTCAAGGGTTGATCTCTTATGAAATCAGCGTGTTTTTTGAACGTTTCATTATGAGTAGTAACGTGTTCATAATTGCCTTCAGTGCCGATTTTCACGGTGCTTTCTTTTGGTGCAAGAATACCAGGTCGTGCAGCAAATTTGCCTGCATGAATTTGATTTTTGAAAGATATTTTATCAATTGGATTACTGCGATCTGGATAAAGAATAGAATACGCGAAACTTGGCAATTCTTGGAAGGCATCTTGTTTGGATTGTTTCTTAGCTTCAAATGCATTCATATACATTGTGCGGGCGTCTAATTTCATATCTGGTTCGATTTGATGCGTCTTTGGTCTTTCGATTTTGACAGGCAATGGCTTATGGGAAGGGAAATCCACTTTGTAAACTGAGTCACCATAAAATGGACCTGTCAAACCTTCATATTCACTTAGAAGCTAAAAAGAATATAAAAATATTGTCAGTCAAGTTTCAAGCATTCTTAGCAACATTCACATTAACACATTTCTTTAGAAATTGTATATTACGAATTACTCTTTCCTTTCTTAACTGTTCACGCAGTTCGGGGGCCCTGGTAGCTATTATAACGCTGATTCGGAGCTGCAGCTTGTGCCTCAAGAAACTGATATTCCTAGAGCGAATATCTTGGGTACTCTTTTACCGAAAACGAAAGCGGGTGGTCAACTGAAATGATTGCAGACTTGTTCTCGTCTTCTAGCTCACATAATTTTTTTCTAGAATATGTTACAGTCCTCTCCTGTTCTTCAAGAAATTCGTTGCCGCCTGCCAGCTTATTTATAACAAAATAACTTTACAAATTTCAAAATAGCTATTAGTGGGGTGAGAACTTAGTGCAGCGGATGTTGAAGTGGAAGAACTGAAAGCTTCTTATACTTTGGCGCTTGTTATTTAAACGTTCTTTTAAGAACTATCAAGACTGAAACTTATTTACGAACATTTCGTATACTGAACAGCCTCGGACAGAGAACGCTTTCAATACATTTCTTCGACATGTTTCAGGTACACTCAGTGATTTATCAAATCCAAAAGAGACTTTGCAGAAATGGGGTACTGTAAATTATTTCGTTGCTTGCTTACCTTACAGGGTTTGGTTCTTTCTTCCATCTTCTCCGTTTTAAAATGCAGTCTGTTCGTTGTTCTAAAATCCATAACTGGCGGATTGGGATTCAATGATACAGGCAAAGGTTTCATGGATTTCACGATACTTGGTCTTTGTTTGTCGCCAAACTTTTCTTGATAATCAGTTTTAGCATCAGAATATTTGAAAGCAGATTTTACACTTGTGATCTGTTTTGTGCATCCTTTGTGTTTATGTGGTCTCCTAAAACGGCAACAGCAAAGAGGTCAAAATAGGAATGAATTCATGACAAACAGAAAAGTGATCGGCAAGTTCGATTCTCGATCCTTAGGTGATGGGTCATAGGCTCGAAGTTGGAAATCATTGAACACGATGCGAAGACCGGGGGGGGGGGAGGGACTTCAATACTTTATCTGACGGGATGTGCCGCTGAGCAGTGTGTCCTTTTGAGGTAAAAATTCTGCGACAGGGTGTCTTCGCTATAACCTTTAAACCCTTAAAACCTGAAAACTAACTCTAGCTCTGTCACATGGCAAATTTGCTAAAAAATTAGCCAGTCACTGCAACTTTTTCGTACTGACAAAATTTCCCTGTTTCCTCTAAGTTTTGTCTTGCCAATCTGCATCTTGAAAACTTTTATAAAACCACCCGCCCCCTTTCAAACGACCCCTCAAATTCAATTAAAGACCCGGGCGTTTAAGTAATTGAATTTGAATTGCGATTGAAAAGAGGATAGGCAACAGGCTGACTTACCCACAGTCACAAATCTCACAAATACATCGAAGTCCTTTTTGTTTCAGCAAAACTCGAGTTTTTTCATCAAGTTCCATTCTTTGTTTTGACTTTCTGTGGAAGCATTACATCAATTAAAAACATGCTAGTTAGAGAGAATTATCTAGGTAATCGTATCAATTCTGTATATACCTAACTTTTCAAACGTTCGACTTTCGGCGAATGAGTAGTAGTAGCTAGGCCTAATGAGAAAAGAAAAGATCAGATCAGATTGATTGGCCTAAGCCAAACAATTAACCTAGGACTGACACTTTCCTCGTTTCAACAGTTTACAAAACTATTTTCCAATCTGTACCTAATCAAGAATCAAAATTTACCAACCTTTTCTGCCTTTTTCCAGAAGAAATTCTCAGTTTTCCAAAATGACAGCCGACTTTGGGTTTGCAATGGTTTCATTGTTGCCATGGTAAATAAAATTCTGACACAGGGGAACCAGGAGATTTCTTTCGCTTTCTCGCTTACCAAAAATGTGCAGCTGCTGCAAATAGGCAATTGTTAGATTCACGAGTTTTAAAAATTGAACAAGACGTTTCGATTCATTTTTCATGCTTGTAAGTTTTCTTGCATCTTGCATCATGGCGTATTGCCTGCCTGCCCTGTGGTGATTCAAGTATACTTGGGGATATCCCTCAATTGTCAGGACATCGCCCTTTGGATAGAGTCACGTGATGAAGCCCATTCCCAGACTCCCAATTTTACATCCCAGAGATCCCAGTCAATCCTTCAAAGTTTATCCTCAAGCTAAAGTTTTTACAGATTTTAATGGTCGATTTTTTAAGTGTTTTTACTTCTGTGAGTTTCAATATACACTAGAGAAAGAGGAGAACGTTTTGAAGAAGATAAATGGAGGTTCCTGAGACTGATCAAGCAAAATTAGACAGGATGGAGAGCGTTACATGTGAAGCAGGACGCGAGGCAATCATGGGCCTAAGCGAAGCCCATAATGACAATGTCAATATTGTTGTTGACAAGAGAGTGCGCACAATAGACTTCAAATTCTTTATATCTGAACTGGCTAATAAATATAATAAGGAACATATAGCAAAAGCATTTCATTTGAATGTTGTCGATATTGATGAATGGGGAAAACGGAGTGATTTGTTAAGGCAAGCTTATCATGAAAAATATGGACTAAATTATGATGATGATAATGTTATTCCAGCCCCAAAAATGTGATCATTGATCATAATAATCAGACAACTACTACAGCTATAAATATTAAACCTGAAGCAGAGGTAGGGACAAGCACAGATATTAAAAGGAAAAGTTCTTATAATACAGAATTCAAACTTAAAGCAGTTGAGTTTGCAGAAATGACAACAAACAGAGCAGCAGCAAAACATTTTAATGTTCATGATAAAAGAATAAGAGAATGGAGGAAAAATAAACAACTTTTGTTATCATCTCCAAAAGACAGAAAAAGATTGAGGGGTGCAGGAAGAAGACCGTTAGTTAAATACAATTTAGAACCATTGTTATTTGAGTGGGTTTTGATGATGTTAAGAGAAGGAAATCGATCACAAGCAATGAATTACAAGAGAAAGCCACAGAAATGAGTGTTACTGCTCTCCCCCCAGGGAATAAGTTCACTGCTTATAAACCCTGGGTGGAGAGATTCTTAAAGCGACATAGTTTGACTCTTATTGATAATTTTGTACATTGCACAACAGGTAATACTGAAAATGAAACATCCCAAGGATTGGCACCACCAACAATGGTTATAGTGGATGATTTAACTTGCCCTGAGACATATGATGCCAATGCCTCAGTGGCCGAGAATGCAGGCACTGTAACAGTCTTACCAACATCAAGTTGAATGCAATCAAACATTGATGCATATTTCAGCTTCAAACCAATTCAGCACTGCAAGCATTTACAAGAAGAGTGCTTCGTTATAAGTGTAAACTTAAAAACTGTATATATGTATATGACATTGTAACACTTTTAAACTCTTATTGAATCTGGCTACTGTAGGTGTAAAAACTCCCAATAAACCTTGTTGAAACATATATGCTTTCTAGGGAGTGTTGTAGGATTTCATATTTAGAAGACTTTGATAGAGATGCTTTAATTTTATTGATTATTTATTTTATTGTACTTTTACAAAACATGCTTGACTTGCTTTCTTCATTGTGCTAGGTTGTAACCACATTCATTCTGTTATTGAAAATGTCCATAAGATGTCCAGAACAAAGCTGTTGCTATGGTTTCCATTCCTTTCATGTTAGGAATTTTCTGTTTTGATTTCTCCTTGTTGTTTTGATGATGCTATCTGCCAAGTCACCATTCTACTGATTTATTTCAAAATAAAAACTTATCAGAGCAGGAAAGAAGGAAAAAATATCTTGACACGTATTCTCACTGGTACATTTACAGTGGAAAGTTCTTGGAAAGAGAGGGCAGGACCATCCTGCTGACTGGCATCTGAAGAGAGTTAGATCGTTGAAAGGTATGTAGTAGTTATTTATGGTTTGAAGATATTTCATTCATGAATTAGTGCAATCTTTACCAAAACCACTGAGTTGTCGTCAGCGTATCTGTACAGTAACTGTAATAAATATTTCGCGCTAATTCAGCATTTTTCGCGCATTTTAATATCCCAAAACTCGTCCTTTATTGAGATCGCGAAAAAAATACAAGATCTCGAACAATAATTTTACTAAAAATCAGCTGTTTTGAGTGTTTTGGAGATAATCACTTTGAAACAGAAGCAGACTTGTTTTTGTTTTTCTTTGCAACTTTGTCTTATTTGTTTCGTGGTCTACAAGGTCATCACATGATGACGTCAATCGCGAAAAGGTCGTCAAGTCTCGAACACGCAATCAGCAGAAATAAAAATAAAAAAAATATTCTGGCCTTTTTATTCTGAAAACTAGAGCAAGTTCGCTAAACCATATCGTATTCTGTAAGCTAAAATATAAATATTTCCCCATATCTTGGAAAGCGACACGAGATTGGAAAATGTATTGTAATGCAGGATTAATTAAGTTCAAGGCATGTTGCGGGGAGATCAATAAATGTTTAAACAATTTTTTTCAGGGTTGACTAGAAACGTAAATGCAAAGTGGTAATGTCTGCTCCTTCACAGTGGATACAGGTACTCATTCGCAGTTCTCCTTAGTCAACGTCAGATGTCCATGCTTTTCAGATGCTGCGAATCTGCGGAATTACAAGAAGCCCAAATTTTTCCCCTTGAATTGCCCGTATGAAATGGCTGATAAAGATAACAATTTAACAACACTCAAAGATTGCAAGGAAGAAAAATATGTCCGATTTGCAGACACGGAAGGCCATGAACTGTGTAACATATTTTTAATCAGTTGTTCTCCAGAATGCAGTCACGAAAGAAATAAAAAAAGAAAGAAAATAAATAAAAAGTCAACAAAGGAAAAATCCATGAATTTAAGTATTTATCAATTGCCGTGGAACCGTGATAACTTATTTGATCGTGTAGAAAAACTCAGTGTTTCATTGGAAAACATTGTGAAAACTCAGAAAGGAATAATCGGTATGGTTGCAGTAAAAACATTGCTTATTGCAAAGAAATATTCATCAAATACTCATTTGATAATTGGGAAACAGAAAGAGACACTCAAGCAGCATTTTATAAACAAGAGCAAGCCAAACAAGTTGATTATTTTGTTTTTGTTGTTTCTGATAAGATTGCATGCGCTGAATTGAGATGGGAACTTCACTTTGCAATTCGTTACAAAGTTGCTGGCAAAGAGTACTGGGATAATAATAGTGGAAATAATTATGTTGTAAAATCAGATTAACAACAGCCTACAATTAAACATTCCTGTAGTAAGAAATTCAAGTATTTTCAGAGACTATCAGTCTAAGGTCAAAAGTCGAACGACAAACGGACGGCCTTTGCTACTTTGACAAGACAATTTGTTGCAATGCTGTGTTGCTACTTTGACCTGGAGGATTTTTCCAGGAAATAAAACAAACTTTGTCAAGCTTCACCGTGAAATTTACGCAGCCGAGTCCATAACGCTTGTAATTTATATTATATGAACACTGTAAAGATTATAATATGCAATCATACTGATTTGTTGTTTGTTATTTAAAATGCTATAACCCAAACCCTGTTTTAAAACAAAGCGAATTAGCTGAAATACCTAATCTGGTTATGCGTTGCGTAATGCATCTTGCACTAAGCCAATCAAACTGGCCTGAGAAAATGAACGATTCTTATTGGTCGATTATCAAGGTGGCACCATGGAGATTCACCTTTCGATTTGTTTTCGTTTTCACTTTTCATTTCAGCTCTTTTCAGGGTTGAGCGCAAACAACAACGGACCAATAGGAAACCAGGATTGCTGTACGTGCACGTCTGCATGCTTATTTCACACAAAAATAGAAGTAAAATAGAATGTGAAGAAAAGTGGGTGTTAGTTTTGAGCAGAGGTTTTTGTTGGAGGTTGTGTAGGGTTGAGTGTTGTTTGCTGGTTCAAAAACACGAGAAAAGTCGAAAAGAAGAAGAAATTTGTACATTTGAAAGCCATGGCACCGCCAAGTGAGTTCGTGACAGTTCAGCAAAGGCAGCAAGCAAAACCAAAAGGGAAAAGCGTTCGTTTTGCCGATGATGAAGGTCACGATTTATGTGAAGTTTTTCATATCAATTGCTCTTCGAGTTATATGGGATTGAGCTCGGGACTGAGTGTCAGCAGAAATCGATGGAAAAGAGCACAAGTTTCACGTCCAAAGCCGTTGACAATTTATAATTTGCCATGGGACCGCGATCTCCTTTTTGATCGCCTGGAAAGACTAAATGTTTCGTTAGAAAACATCGTGAAAACTCAGAAAGGAATAATCGGTATGGTTGCAGTTAAAAACATTGCTTATTGCAAAGAAATATTCATCAAATACTCATTTGATAATTGGGAAACAGAAAGAGACACTCAAGGAGCATTTTATAAACAAGAGCAAGCCAAACAAGTTGATTATTTTGTTTTTGTTGTTTCTGACAAGGCCGCTTGTTTTGATGGAAATTGGGAACTGAACTTTGCAATTTGCTATAAAGTTGGTGGAAGAGAATTCTGGGATAATAACGATGGAAGAAATTATGAAGTAACTTGCAAATGAAGTTCAGGTTGGCTGGATAACCATCCACATTCAGCGACTTTATGGAGAGATCCGTTGAAAGAAAAGTTGCAAGTGTCGAAGTGTCTTATGACCTCTGAACGAAACGAACGAATACGAATTTTATGCAGCCGCTTCTCTTACTTAAAAGGTCATACAAATGAACACAAATAGCTTGAAAAGTAGAAACTAATATAAATTTAGAAAAAAAATGCACTTTGGCTTGCTTAACTTGATTTAACAAAAAAATAACAGCTTAGCTTGTACAATTGCTTAGGCCCATAGGCCATAATCAAAAATCTTGCTATTTTTGATATGCGAATATGTTATGCTTTATTTTAGATATTATAAATATCTTATAAACAAATGTAAATATGTACAAAGTTGATGGAAGAGTGAATAAATTGCTTATGCTGAGTGAAATTCGGTTTTTTTTATCTCTTGTCTGGAAAAATTTTTGTCTAGTCTCTGGATTAATTCATGATTGACAGATCGGCTGGGGATTTTACTTGGCTCGTTCCCAGTCCTAATAGACATTCTTCTGCCACTTGAGGGTTGTTCATAAGCACTTGAGGGGAAGATAATGACACTTAAATTCATTTGTTCAAGAAATATCGGATTATCAGTTTATCACTCCCAGATTTCTCATAAAAAGGTGATTTTTGGATGGGCAACTTGTCACAAGAGAGTTAATTGTTAATTCAAGTGTGCAGCTCTCATTTTCGGCAAACCGGAAGAAATAGACCTGACTATGACCTAGATAGATAGATATCTAGATAGATAGATACCTAGGAATCAGGAATGTGGTAACAAAAGATAGGAATTTCTATTCTCTGTGCACACAATCTAAACAATAAATGAGTTGAGTCATTTATTTTGATTGCTATTGAAAACAATCGAAGAGGTTGTTCCGAGTCTTCGAAATTTGGCATCAATGAGTGGGAATAAACGGAACTGAATGGAACCATTGTAGGCATGCTGAAACAAAGTGGGAATAACTTGGAATCGGAGGGAACAAAAGGGACAAAGTAGAAATCGGTGGGAATAAATGAGAACGAGAGGTGAAATGGCGGAACAAACAGGGAATCACTGAAGAAGATGGAGGAACAACTGTAGCGATGGTAACATTGTTACTATGCACGCCATTCTCTTTTCTTTCACATTTCTTTACTTCTTCCTCCTCGTTAACACTTCACTCTTTATTCGCTTTTCTTTCTCTTAACAACCGTTTTGTTTATCGATTTTGTAAATAGAATTTTTAGTTTTAGTTAGAATTTGAAATGTTATGGTGCACACACAAAAATTGAGTTTTCTGAATTGATATTCTACGCAGCGCAAGAGTTTGGTGAGATCGTTTTAATATTCATAGATTTAAATGCTTAGTATACATGTTTCATATTATTAAATTGGTGACCACGTTTGTTTGTTGTTCGTTATTTTCATCGCTGTTTTATTCATCATCACACTGTTATATATTTTGCACTTCAAAGTCCTACATATCACTAATTGCTAACATGAATGATTCGATTTCAAACACCGATTCTTTTTCAACTTCGTCATCGCCATCAGAAGCTGAATTTCAAACTTTGCGATCACAAATAAACACTCTCGCTAGTATCGTCAAAACGTTGAAATAACATATACAAAATGAACAGCGCAATGAATCAGTAGAACAACCTAATTCTCAATCAAGCTCAAACTGTTGTTGGTATCACGAAAAATTCAGATCTCAAGCTCGCAAATGCATTTCACCATGTAATTTCGCCAATACTTCTAGCTCACAACACACTCAGGAAGCATCTCACGCTGCCATAGCTTCAAAAAGTCTTCCTGCTTCTCACAATTCAAAACAAAGTCAGTAGGATGCAAAGAAGGCGCCGGGCTCTCATAGGCGTCCGGCTATCAGTGACGTCATCAATGACGTCATCATGTCGCGCTATAGTGCGACGGTTTTTAACCGGTTTCTCCAACCTCGTTTTCAAGAGTCCCAGATCCTAGCGCACGCCGCTCCTACTATCAGTGACGTCATCATGTCGCGCTATAGTGCGACGGTTTTACAGAAACCGCTAGCCTCGTTTTCCAGAAGTTTCCAGAAAGTTCCAGAACATCCCTAAGAATCCTGCAATCTGATTGGTTGGAATTTTCCAGAACTTTCCAGAAGTTTCCAGAAATCCTGCAATCTGATTAATTATGATGGCGTAATAATTCGAACGCGACGTTCGAATCGTTTATTAAATAAAATAACATAATAATCCTACAATCTGAATAACTAGAATTCTCCAGAAGTTTCCAGAAAGTTCCACAAGATTCTAGAAACGAGAAATCCTGCAATCTGATTGGTTAATAATTTAAACATCACGTTCGATCGATCAATCTATAAAATCGAACACACGATCCCAATCGTCTTCCACAATCTAAAAGGAATAGCCTACTATCTCATTGGTTGAAGCTTATATTAGCATACTTTTATAGAACTATTAGCTGAGACTTGGGAATTGGTACATAGAACAAGTCCATAACGGAGATTCAAAATATATATCTACAATATAAACAACCATCAACTGCGCATGCGCAGTAGTTATATCAATAACGGTAACAGCTAGAGGCCTGGGACCTAGCATGTAGAACAAAGAAGTAATAGAGATTTAAATGATGTATGTCATATAAACATTTATTAAATAGCGCATGCGCAATAGCAATATCTCTAATAGCTTTTGGTTTAATCCATCGTTTATGAGTATTATCTAAGCTTATGCAATTCATTGTCCGTATATGGACAGTAGCCGTTGATTTACAACCTTATTTTCAAGAATGACAACACATGAAAACGACACTATTTTCTAACAGTACATTAATGAACAATAATGTCTAAACATTTTTAGGTATAGCTATTTCTAGTTATTTCCATAGTATAGGAATAATCAGTACTAACATATTGAACTTCATTCACAGCAGCATCCTCAAATTACTAGCTTCCTCTTCTTCATCATTCTTTGCTTGACGTATGATGAGATATTTTCTTTCTCAATAGCATAATCTAAGGCCTCTTGCATATCCATACCATCTTCCTTCTGTGCTTTTTGCATGGTTGCTATGACTGCAGTCACAACAGCATCATTTTCAAAACTTCTATTATATAAAAATTTACGCCTGAAAACTTGCAGTATGTTTTCATCTTTATCAACTTCCCTACGCATTGAAGGCCATACATTCCCTAAAGGAAGATCCTCCTCAGTGTTGACAGCTTCATCATCATCATGGTCACTTTCAGCTTCTATCTCATCATCATCTGAGTCAGACTCTTCACTACTCTCATCGTGCATCTCTTCTTCATGTCGCTTAACATTACTTTTAAACTTGGAAGAGAATTCACAATGATCACATTTATACTGATTCATGATTAGCGGTTTACTTATAATTGTCGACTACCACTAAAACACATGAGTCCTAGAGCATAAACTCGCTTGAATTTATAGACTCGTTCCTCCATTCAATATGATGTGGGAAAGGCATTCCACACTTGCGCAGGAAGGATGTCTCCAATCAGACCATACCTAATCCATTGTTAATCCTTACTGATCCTCACTAATCATACTTAATCCATAGGTAATCCTTACTGATCCTTAGCTAATCCTTAACAAATCCTTAGATAATCATTACCTGATCCTTGCTGATCATTACTGATCCTTACTGATCCTTAGCTAATCTTTACTGATCCTTATCTCATCCTTACTGATCCTTAGCTAATCCTTACTGATCCTTAGCTAATCCTTAACTAATCTTAAGCTAATCCTCACTGATCCTCACTAATCATTAGCTAATCCTTGCTGATCCTTACAGATCCTGAGCTGATCCTTACTGATCCTCACTCATCCTTAACTAATCCTTAGCTAATCCTTACTCATCCTGAACTTACTGATCCTAACCTAATCATTACTGATCCTCACTAAATGTTTAGACATTATTGTTCATTAATGTACTGTTAGAAAATAGTGTCGTTTTCATGTGTTGTCATTCTTTGAAAATAAGGTTGTAAATCAACGGCTACTGTCCATATACGGACAATGAATTGCATAAGCTTAGATAATACTCATAAACGATGGATTAAACCAAAAGCTATTAGAGATATTGCTATTGCGCATGCGCTATTTAATAAATGTTTATATGACATACATCATTTAAATCTCTATTACTTCCTTTGTTCTACATGCTAGGTCCCAGGCCTCTAGCTGTTACCGTTATTGATCCTTAGCTAATCCTTGCGCATGCGCAGTTGATGGTTGTTTATATTGTAGATATATATTTTGAATCTCCGTTATGGACTTGTTCTATGTACCAATTCCCAAGTCTCAGCTAATAGTTCTATAAAAGTTCTGCCTTGCAAACCTGCTGATAAACGCTCACACAACTCTTCATATCTCGCACTTCAAGCTGTAAGTAAATCCTCTATTTCGACGTATGGTGAAAAATCAATGGCTCTTGATATCGGACTTCGCCGTAATTTTCGATGGATCTTTATAATCGCTGACATTCCGATTCCTATCCTTGGTGCAGATTTTTTATCATATTTTTCACTCAAAGTTGATATACGTAATCGCCAACTCACTGACACAACGACCAGTTTAAACATCCACGGCATACATTGTTCTGACAAATCACCAAGCCCTATGTTTTGCCATTCCAGATTTCTCTTCACCTTACAAGGCTCTTCTACAAAATTTCCGACCATATCTCGACCACGTTATGATGAATCTTCTGTCAAACACACCATAACACATCACATACGTACTCGTGGTCCTCCTGTTTTCAGTCGCCCTCGCCGTCTCGCTCCTGATCGATTAGCAATCGCTAAAAAGGAATTCGATCACATGCTTCAATTAGGCATCATCAGACACTCAGAAAGCAGTTGGTCATCTCCACTTCACATGGTACCCAAGCCTACCCCAGGTGACTGGAGGCCTTGTGGTGATTATCGTGCACTTAATAACGTCACAATTCCTGATCGATACCCTATCCCTCACATTCAGGATTTCACTGCCTCACTGCATGGTAAAACCATCTTTTCAAAAATCGATTTGGTACGAGCATATCATCAGATTCCAGTCGAGCCCAGTGACATTCCAAAAACTGCCATCACAACTCCATTTGGTTTGTTTGAATTCACTCGAATGCCTTTTGGACTTCGTAACGCTGCTCAAACATTCCAACGTTTTATCAATCAAGTTCTACAAGGTTTTGATTTTGTCTATGCATACATTGACGACTTACTCATCGCCAGTTCTTCAGAAACAGAACACATTCAACATCTAGAACTGCTTTTCACTCGTCTTACTGAATATGGCATAGTCATCAACCCCTCAAAATGCACATTTGGTTCATCTTCACTTGAATTTCTTGGCCATCAAATTTCAGCCAATGGAATTTCTCCTCTTCCAAGCAAAGTTCAAGCTATACAAGAATTCCCACCACCCAATTCTCTTCGCAAACTTCGAGAATTTCTTGGCCTCGTGAATTTCTACCGCCGTTTCATACCTCAATGTGCCTCAATCATACAATCACTCACAGATCTACTGTCCACTAAACGCAATAAAGCTACCTTCAAGCTCACAGATGAAGCTCTATCTGCTTTCAATGCCATCAAATCTGCAATCGCTCAAGTTACACTACTTGCTCATCCATCACCAGATTCTCCATACTGCCTAATGGTAGATGCTTCAAATACTGCAGTAGGTGCTGTTCTTCAACAAAACATCAATGGCACATGGCAACCTATTTCATTCTTCTCCAAGAGATTACAGTCTGCAGAAGTCAAATACAGCACATTTGGTCGCGAATTGATCGCTGTTTATCTTGCCATTCGTCACTTTCGCTTTTGTCTGGAAGGTCGCGAATTCTATG
Organism: Chrysaora quinquecirrha; assembly: GCA_014526335.1. Classification (NCBI taxonomy): domain Eukaryota; kingdom Metazoa; phylum Cnidaria; class Scyphozoa; order Semaeostomeae; family Pelagiidae; genus Chrysaora; species Chrysaora quinquecirrha. The sequence goes on from JACTAT010000032.1 coordinate 4,522,750, forward strand.
TTCTAACAGATCATAAGCCTCTCACGCATGCTTTATCATCTTCTCCTGATCGTCACTCTCCGCGAGAAATTCGTCATCTGGATTTCATATCACAATTTACGTCCGACATCCGTCATATTCATGGCAAAGAAAATGTCGTGGCTGATGCACTTTCACGCATGCACATCAACTCAATTCAACCAGCATCACCAGTGGATTTTACAGAACTCTCCACAGCTCAACAACAAGATCCAGATCTACCAAACTTGAAAGCATCATCATCATCACTTCGCTTGAAAGAATTTCCTCTTCCTCACTCTCCTGGTACGATCTTATGCGACATATCCACAGACAATCCTCGACCGTATGTTCCTCCTTCTCACAGACGTTTAATCTTCGACAACCTACATTCAATTTCACATCCTGGTATTCGTGCTACACAGAATCTAATCACTGAACGATACGTCTGGCCCAGTATTAACAAAGATATACGGAACTGGACACGTAATTGTATTCAATGTCAAAAATCTAAAATTCAACGTCACACTGTCGCACCTCTTGGCACTTTTTCGACACCTGACGCACGTTTCGATCATATCCACATCGATATTGTTGGCCCACTTCCTCCATCTAATGGCAATCGCTATCTTTTAACATGCATCGATCGATTCACTCGCTGGCCAGAAGCAATTCCAATCTCTGATATTTCAGCTGAGACTGTTGCTCGCAATTTCATTACTCACTGGATTTCTAAATTTGGCATACCATCTACAATCACAACTGATCGTGGCTCTCAATTTGAATCTTCGCTTTTCCAATCCCTCACTGCACTACTTGGTATTAAACGCATTCGCACAACATCTTATCATCCCTGCGCTAATGGAATGGTAGAAAGATTTCACCGCACTTTGAAAGCCTCATTGAAAGCCCAGCCAGATTCTACCAAATGGTCTGAAACGTTACCACTGATTCTCCTTGCTATCCGCACCACTATTAAAGCTGATCTTAACTGTTCACCTGCACAACTAGTTTATGGCACTACTTTACGTTTACCTGGTCAATTTTTCACATCATCTAACAACATTGCTAACCTTGATCCAACACTTTATGCTGATCGTCTTCAACAAGCAATGCAACAATTACAACCTTTTTCACTTCGAGAGCAATCAACTTCATCCCACATTCCGAAAGACTTGGACAATTGCACTCACGTTTTCGTTCGACACGACGCTGTACGCAAACCATTACAAGCACCTTATGATGGTCCATATAAAGTCCTCAAACGCACTCCTAAGCACTTCACTCTCGACATTAAAGGTAAGCACCAAAACATCAGCATTGATCGCATTAAAGTTGCACATCTTGATACTGATTTACTTTCATCCGCCAACCCAGCACAGCCCTTTTCATCACCCATTGCACTGGATACACCTTCTTCACCATCTTCACAAGTTCCACGCACTACACGTTCTGGAAGAAGAGTTCGCTTTCCTGACAGATATGGACAGCCATTAACATACTGATGAACATTTTATTTACATTCTAATGGACATTAACAATTTTACACATTTTCTTAACATTGTATTTCTTTTCGAATGCTTCACTTCTCTTGCATTCTAGGGGGGGAGCTAATGTAGCGATGGTAACATTGTTACTATGCACGCCATTCTCTTTTCTTTCACATTTCTTTACTTCTTCCTCCTCGTTAACACTTCACTCTTTATTCGCTTTTCTTTCTCTTAACAACCGTTTTGTTTATCGATTTTGTAAATAGAATTTTTAGTTTTAGTTAGAATTTGAAATGTTATGGTGCACACACAAAAATTGAGTTTTCTGAATTGATATTCTACGCAGCGCAAGAGTTTGGTGAGATCGTTTTAATATTCATAGATTTAAATGCTTAGTATACATGTTTCATATTACTAAAAAGAACATCTTTGAAAATTACTCTGCATTCGTATCCAACGTTATGTCTATAAAGATAGAAAGTTGCGTGATTAGAAATGGAAAAAAAGTAATCGAACAAAAAAGTAAATATATACTAAACTGAACTGCAGGCTCACATCAAGAGATGTCACGCCAAACATACCCCCAACTCGCCCGAGACAATTAGCAAATCAGTCCATTCCATTGTGTAAGGTTCAATGAGAAGTAGCTACGGTTATCTTGTCAGGCAATAGGTCGTGCTGGTCGCATTGCACTGCTGTGAAGAAACTATAGAACGGGGGAGATTGCCAGCACGGTGTGGAAATCCTGGACAAAGACGTAAGGATTAGGCTAGTATGCTGTAGGGACTATAATAGCCGGAGCTGAAATAAAAATTTGGCTACAATCAGGGGTTCACCTAGCTTCACAGAGAGTGTCAAAGCTCTTAAAACCCCCAAAGCCCTCATAGATTTTTAAACCCGAAAACCTCTAAAATCAACAGCGCAAGCAGTATGGCATTGAAAATTGACGTAGGATTAAATTTTGATAGGAACGATTCACTCCGTTGTACCTTGCTAGAAAACCTCGTACACATTTTCTAACAGTGAAATACCCCGTTGAAAATTTGGTTGCTTTCAGTATACGGATTTACGGATTTGTTAACATTGCAAAGTCTACAGTATATATCTGAATTTTTGCAATGGCAGCCATTCATTGAAGGTGCGATCTCAAAATTATTTTCAACAGTAAATTTTGGATGGAAAAATTGCTTCATTTCAGATTGCTTATTACTGACATGATTAGATATGAAGTATACATAGATTTTTCCGCAAGTGGCATACCATGATGGGATTCGAACCTAGACTACAAGGCCATAGTGCCAACGACGTTTCTACTGAGCTGTAGAGCTCAATGAAATCGCCTACCAATTCTCTAAATCACATATAGACGGGATATAGAGGTAGCTACCTTGCAGTAAGATTAACTTTGACAGTTTCTGTATTTTTCTCGTTATAATCAACATCAGCTTGTAACAATCCATTCTGAGGTTTCAAAGAAAAGACTGATTTGCTCGCTTCAGGATTATCTTTATCTGAGGGAAAAGTAGAAAAAATTTCATACCATCTCAAAGATTAAACAACACTCTATTTCATGATTCTGATTGGCTCATTTCAATGCTCATCTTAATCACACTAAAACATGGAATCCGTAATGATGGAATGGAATGGCGGAATGGAATGATAGAATTGAACGATGAGATGGAAAGATTATTTCAAAATGCTTCCTCCATCCACAAAGCCATACTTAAGGCCTAATGATCGGTCAGAAAGTCTAGCCCAGCCACAACTGTACAACTCTGTGTAAGAACGTTCTTGCATCATGTTTGCATTTGCATCGATGCCCTAGCAGAGGAGCACCCTCTAGTTTACAAACACCTACAGTCTTGGACAAAAATTTGGAACATGGCCTTTTTTAAATGAACACGGCTTTTCGACTTTGATGCTCTTCCCCCTTTGCCATCAAACAAACGAAGGCGGCAAAGCAGGAGAGCTTTTGTTCGAAATAACATTGAAGCAAGGGGTTTAACCACAATAATCTTGAGCTGAATAGTTCATTTTGTCATTGCTCGTTATTTCTAGACATATCAATACATACCAATTTCAGCTGTCCAATAGCATTTTGATTTGCCAGTGTTTCTCAGTGTTACATAAGCTTCTCTCGTCTGACCAACCAAACACGTTTCAAAATCCAGATTATGTTGAGACAGCTCAAGGACTGGTAGTTGTATGGTGCCACTCAAATCATAAAACTGCAAAACAAAGTAAACATCAAAAACGAGTATTGCTATAGAGTGCGTTGTTGTCTTGAATTAAAAGGAGTTTAGCATATTTCTTGTCATCTTGTCTATATTTATATAATTTTAGAAACATAGGCTCATGTATTATTGTCTTGCACTGTTTTCAGTCACGATGCTCATTAAAGATAGAGCATGCAACACTCTTACCTGAGAAGTATTATTAGAAAACTGCAATCGAAGTTGTCTTTTCAAATGAATTTCTGATAACTCCTTTTTTTCTTCATTGACTTCAAACATTTTTCCATCTGATATTTTGCTGGTGTCTTTGATAATCCCCAAATCCCATTCTAATAAACTTTGGGTGAGATTCAAACCAACTTTAACCTAAGAAAGAAGAGACCTAATGTGAAGTATAGTATTTTAATACTTCTAAGTCCCTGATTGTAGGGAGTCAGATACAGTAGTCCTAGGTGGTGTTTATAGAAGAAAAATTCATAGTTTTTAGAGGGTCGTAATTTCGAGACGTGAAAATATTCGGGCTAAATTGGATGGTGACATCTGTCTTCCGTTCAATCGAGGCTGTCCTTCTTTCATTTACTTTTGTTTGGGTTAGTCAATTTTTGAGAGGTAGTAAATTAACCTTGGGGTAGACTTGCACCAAGTCTATTTCTCTATATCCCTCTCCTTAATAGGTTCACTATTCCATTCTTTCACAAAATGGTGGACCGAGAAGGATATTGAAAAAAATACTAAGTGCAGGTCTAACGTGGCGGTAGATTAGTTGAAAACGTCGTAGATAAGAGAGTGGGCAATGATTTATCCCCCCCCCCCCCTCATCATTACGGACGGTAGAGTACTGTAGAGTATAATGACCATGGAACAGGAAATCCAAGGAAGCCCATAAAAATTCCACTTGACATTGACCACATCTAAGGGCAGACAATAACTGCAGGAAAGGGTTTCAGTAATAAGCCAATCAAAAAACAGGATGACAAACTTTGACCAATAGCTGAACAATCAAGTGAAGGGGAAAACGAACTCTTTCTTCTTCAAACTTTAAATTCCCTCTTTCTGCATTCACTGAAAACGTAATTTCTGAGAAGTGGAGATTCATATAGACTACTATTGTTTGAAAAGATTACCCTCGTATTTGCTTATGTTTGTCTTCTTGATAAGCATATTCAATAGATAAAATAAGAATAATAAATATTTACCTCCAAATTATTATCTTGCTTGAGATTAAAATGCTTTTCGTTTCTCGCAACTGTTGATATTTTATCGTTTGTTATATTGAATGGTTCTTCTACAGCCATTGAGAATTGCAAGGATGTTCCTGATAAATTGAAATAACAAATCTGCGACTGCAAACTGCTTCTTCTCCAACCTGAAAAAAGAGACGACATTCATTTACTCACAACAATCAATGTAGATATTTAGTTACGAGTTTTTCATACAAAAGCAATGGCAGATCTTCTCAAAGGTCTACCTTTTGGTGCAGTGTGACAAGGAGAGGTAATAAAGATATTACTTTAATAATCAACTGGTCAATGAGCAACTAGGGCTGAAATTTTGCTAAACTTTTTGGTTAAGGTAGCTTTCCTTACAAAGTACATCGTTGCAAATTTCTCAATTACACGGAAAAGCAAGAAAAGAGCCAAAAAAGAGTCATTCTTTGAGGGCTGAAATACTACTAGATGTTTTAAGCAACTTTGAGGGCTGGACCAAAACTTCAGCTGCTTATTGAAAAAAGTGTACGTGGTGTTAAGAAATTATTTAGCTGAGGAAGGAAACAACACGAAGGTAAATCGAACGCTTTTGCAGTAGACTGGTGATTGAGACTATCCATCGAAGACAATGTAAGATTATAAGCATTTGCATTAGATTTGGCATTTCCCCAGAGAACAGAAGAATTACGGAGTTACAACGAGAGATGAACGATGTTCACTGTGATGAAATATACAAGTCATTTTGTAGTTGGGATGTAATGTCCTGCTCTCAGATGCTTAAGTACTGATATCCTTAAATACTAGAAGTTGCTGAAGTTGTTAATTGGTTGTTTAGATTGAGTTTTAAAGACGTTTTTTGAAAATATACATACCATTTAAGCCTTACTTAGAGGTCTTAATCCAAATCAACTTGAGCCGAGTGGCAAAGTAGGATGGGTACTAGCGAAAGGCTTGCAGATACAACACATTCAAGGACCTAATTGTTGTATTGTATTGTATTGTGAAAATCTTTAATGTTAGTTTTTACAGTAGTCTCAAATCACTAATTCAAACTAACATTGAGCAAACTTCAGAGATTGCATTAAGTTAGGTATTCTACTGCATATTGCAGAATGAGCATGCGCATTTGTTATCAAGAAACTACCTAAATTCTGCAGAGGGCCATAAATAGGTATCAAGAGGAAGAGGGGGTAAGCTTTTCTTTTATCACACAGAGAAAGCATTTGGAAAGAGGAGTACGTTGTTTGGTTTTTCTGTCTTTAATACTAATTATGGGAATTTTGGTGTGTAGCTGGAGTAGAACAGTGGGCGTAGTTGCTCAGAAGAAGACGTAGCTATTGATACTAAAGATTGCCCTATGCAAATGCGCAATAAATTGAGGGCACTGGCTATTCCATTAAGGACTCAACTCGAAATAAAAACAATATCATAATAACTAAAATCCAAAGACTGGTATTATTATGATGTTGTTGCTGTCAATCAATAAATTAACATAAATTATAATGATCAGGAGATTGCACCACGTGAACTATAATTAGATTTGATTTAGTAACGCAGTAGATTAGGAAGGGAGAATCTTAGACTTGTTATGTTTTGTTAACCAATGCTCTTATTGCGTCGTTCCTTATGAGACATTCGGAACACGATAATTATGAACATGAAAATTATTTTCTTCAAAGAAATCAACCACATTAGAGCTTCGAAGCCACAGAAAATTAAAATTCGAATGAGGCAAATCTGCCGCACAGCAAGCTACAAGAAAATTCCTAATTTATAAATTTCATCCAGTCATAAGAAGGAATAAAGATGAACCAAATTAATCCCTTTTCTAAGATATAGGAGACAAATAATTCAAGATTTATAAAGTTTCTGAATATTATGCTGGAATTGTAATCCGGAGAGTTTTATGAAAGAACCTTGGACTTGATTTTACCAGTTGATATTAGCCGATTCAGGTTCATTAGAATACAGAATTCGATTTCTGTTAACTTCACTGTATCTAATGATTACCCATTTCAGCATATAAGCTCGGGAGGAGAACAACTCTAATGATTTCATAGCGCGGCAGCAAAGACATTGTTTGCTGACAGCTAGCTAGTGAAAGCACTTTGGGTTATTTACTATTCAAGAGCTAGATGTGATCTTTGCAAAGCACTGTCTACAGTGTTGATTTGCTACCACTTAATTTGAAAGGCAAATAACGCAATTTCATAGACATATACTAACAGAGCAGAATGCTTCTTAGTACGATAGCAAAGACATTGTTTGCTGGAAATAAGCTAGATAGAACACTTTTAAAACTATTAGTCTTCAAGTGCTGGATGTGAGAGTCGAATTGTTAAAGAACAGTAGAGAATAGATACTCTATCAATATACAAAGCAAAATAATGGATTCTCGTGGAAATGTTTAACATGAAAGAAGCTGTTTGATAATGGTTTGAAAGTAATTCACCTTGAAGAAATTATTTTAGCTATTAATATTTACTGTAACGATTGATTTTAGAAGCAAAGTGATGAAAAACCAAAATTAAAAGAAAATTGGATGAGAACGTATTTGAAAATGCAATAAAAGAAGCGAGACGTGCTGGGACAATTGACAAAACATGATTGAAATTGTGAGCAGGTTCAAATTAAACATTTCTCCTTTATAAAGATATAATAAAAAAGCAGTTTGAATTGAAAAGTCAAGCATAGTTCAAGTCACGCATGCAGCATGCAAGAAGAAATACAAAGAAGTAGTCGAATGATGCCGAAAAATGAGAAAGATGGAAAGCATTGATCATCGTAAAAGAAGGATAACATTAAATGTAAGTGGTTTAATATTTGAAACATGGGAATCGACATTAGAAAGATATCCAGGAACGTTATTAGGAAACAAGCAAAAAAGAGATGAACATTATGATGAAGTATCAGATGAATATTTCTTTCATAGAAATAGATCTGCATTTCCAGCCATTTTGTTTTTTTATCAATCTGAAGGTCGACTAACAAGGCCATCAGATGTCTGCATGGATATCTTTGAAGACGAATGCTGCTTTTTTGAATTGCCATCATCAATAATCGCAAACATGAAGTCGAAAGAAGGAATCATTATAGAACAAAAGAAAATGGAATACAATATGGGAAATCTACAGAACACATTATGGTTATTTCTTCAGTATCCTAATTCGTCTTTTTCAGCAACAATTTTTGCTGCATTTTCACTGTTCATGGTAATAATATCAATCATAATAGTATGCATCGAAACTTTGCCATCATTTTATGAAACATTCAAGCAACAGAAATATGATATTCCACTTATAATGGAGCATGTTATCAATGGTTGGTTTTTACTTGAAATATTGATACGATTTGCAGTGTTTCCAATTAAAGTCGACTTTTTCAAATCTGCACTAAATTTGATAGACATCATTGCAATAATTCCCTATTTTCTACTTCAGTTCGTCAAAAGCAACATATCATTCTCACGTGCAATTCAAACCCTTCGATTTCTACGAATAATCAGAATCTTGAGACTTTCTAGAAATTCAGATCGACTGAAACTGGTCGGCAGAATATTCATGTCAAGTTTCGATGACATGAAACAACTCTTACTATGCTTAATGATAGTAATTATATTTGGTGGAAGCATACTGTATTTCACAGAATTTGATCATGAAGGAACACAATTCACAAGCATTCCACAATCATTATGGTGGGCAATACAAACTGTTGTCGTCATTGGTTATGGGGATATTGTCCCACAAACATTAAGTGGTAAAATTTTCGCTTCGTCGTTTATGGTTTTTGGAGCACTGACAATCGCACTGCCTGTTCTTGCAGTCGTTACAAAATTCACAAAGATCTACTCCAAAAACACAAATATAGAGAATGAGGAAAGTGACTCCTGATGCTTGAAAATTAAGAAGAAGTAGTTAGAGCTCTCTTATAGACAATATGAGATGTCAGGGACAGAGATCCCACTTAATTCAACTTTAAAACACATAGATCTAAAACTGTTTGCTTTCTGAAGTGCACAATCAGCATATAGTTTGTTGTGAAGAAACACAGCTGCTAGCCAGTGAATGAAGACTGGTTAGGCTTAATCCTATCACCATGGCAAGTTAAAAATCGCTGGAAATATCTATCTGGTGTATTTGTTTAACTTTGTGTTAATAAAGCTAGACCGTAGCTTGGTAGAAATTAAAATCTTTGCTGAATAATTTCACAAATCTTGAACAGTAAGATTAGATCCATAAGCCCTGTTCGCACTACCAAAAGTGGCCTTTAGGCTCAGTCCTATTCTGTGGCTCAGCCTACTTTTCGATAACCTGGACTGGCCCAGACAGAGTTATACCTAAGATCTATGGCAGGGTTTTCTATAATGCTAGACTAAAGGTATAGAATAGGCATTAGGATGAAAAGCTCAGCGTGGCCATTGTTAGATTAAGATTTTGAGTTTGATGTAGAATTTTGGCAAGCAGTAAGGCTAGGAATTGTATTAGAGTGGAAGTTAGAGTTAGCGTAAAAGATATTATTGTGGCAGCTTCTGGGTTAGAGTAACTGCAGATTTACGATCAAACACAATTCAGAGGAAGATTCTTTTTAGCAATAAGATTAGAATAAGGGTTATAGTTGATGCTTGATGCATTTTCCATGATGCTTGAGAAAAAGTTAAGCTTAGAGGTAAAGTTAGGCTAGCTATTAAAGTTAGCGTTAGAATTAAATAGAATTAACTAGAATTAATTCGAATTTGAGTTGAGAGCTGGATGTAGAATTGTCCATCGATGGGGGTAAGGGCTTGTATTAGAAATGCAGTTGACTGCAGTTAGAAAGCTTAATATTGTGCTTGGTATTTGGATTCGGGCTAGTTTTAAAGTTTGGGTTCTAAAGCAAGTGGGTGTTACTAGCGTTAGGGTTAGAAATGGGCGTGGGATTTCAGTGAAGTTTAATGCAAAAGGCAAAGGCAAGAGGTGAAGATGATTCGAAAATCATTATCCATGTATGTGTAAGTGATTATTGAATGGTTAAATTCTAGGTAGAAGGAAAATGTGTTTGACATTTGATAAACACAACTGAGCATGTGCATTATCGATAATGTTACTCTGTGAAATGCATCGGTTCGACAAGTGGGAAACAAACTCCTTTACAAGTATAAACAACCTGTCATGAATGCCTATTTAGCTTGTGCTTAAACTAGGTACCTTTCCCAAACAAACAGTGTTAGTCATAGGACGGGCAGATGGAACACTATAATACTAATATATACCATGACTTACTGTGTATGTAGATTCATCTTTAGCCAATAGAAGCTCACTAGCAGCCATTACGAAATGAAAACCATCCTCTGATTCTGGCTCAATAAATAACCTTCGAAGAAAGAAACACTTCATTGCAAACTTCGAAACATTAAAACCGATTATGCTCACTACTGTAGCATGCTAGATTTCCCAATAATTTTTTGTGCTTTTATAATTGTTGTATCCAAGCGGCAAAAATATGAAATTTGCTAAGTAAGACTAGAGTAACCAGCATTTTTATTCCATACATATATACTTTATCTTTACCGATGTCTCACTTTTAAAGGATGGATCACACTGATTAAAAGTAAAAGCAAGTAGAGAGGCAAGCTAGTTTTTTTCACGAAAAACAGTGAAGTAGCCAGAGAAACAGTTAAAGGGGACTTAGAGGGGTCCTGGTCCTCTTCCTAGATATAAAGATGTTGTTCAGCTCAGTCCAGCCTTCTAATAGAATTCTTAATCCCTTTACTCCAGTAATACAGCTCAACCTCTCCTCCAAATGCAGCAGCGAAATGGAAATGAGAGTAGTCATTGAATTTAAGTCGTAATATAGAATGTCTTTGTCAGCTTTAAGGCTAGCAGGCAAAAGCCAAAAGGGATCACGGGGTGTGGTCACATCAAGAGGAAGGACTAGCGTCACACTGCTTGGACTAGCCCTGGGCTATTCAGTGGCCACCCTGTGCTAAGCATAGAAATCCATACCTTGCGAAATGTATGTGCCTATCTATCTTTAGGGCAGTACCTACTTAAAACAGTGCATTTTGGTAGCTTATTCCTATAGATAGCACTGAACTGAATTTACGAATACAGACACATTTTATGAAGAGAATACAATATTAATAAGAATAGATTATTACTTAGCTGGCTTAACTTCAGCAGTGAAATTCAAATGAAATGGTGTAACGTCAATACCATCACATCTAAGTGTATGATTAGACATCGCGTCCTACAGAATAAAATAACGAGATTATGACGTTCTTCAAAAACAGATAAATTTGCCAGAAGATGAAGATACTGATGAGCTTTTCATGTACGTCTGTACTTACTTGTTTTGAGAGACTCATAAATCCAAGGGCATAACCTTGAAGATCAATTTTATTCTTCTGATTACCAGTGGGAATGAAATTCGCGGTTGCATATGAATGACTTTTTGCAGGAACTATCTGAAAATAAGAACAACGGTAATCAACGTAAAAGAACTGTTTCATATCAGAGAGTAAAAGGAGGCCTTCAGCCCGCTTCATGGAGAACCGAAATCTTCATTGCAGCAATTGCTAACAAAAATCGTTGCGACAGTTCATAATTTAAGGGGCGCCGGAAGCACGGGGGCAGCGGGGGCAGCTGCCCCCCCCTGCCCTAGGAAAAATTGCCAAATTCTTTTATTTTCCTATTGTTTTGCCCTAAAATTGTTGCTTCTGCCCCCGCCGCCCTGTATTGCTTCCGGCGCCCTTGTAGTAAAAAGTACGCCCCTTCTCTCATGACGAGGACACCATTGGACTCCCCTTCCCTCTGAGTATAATGGTGGCAATTTCTACACCGCTTTATCAAAAACCTAGCTTATATTTTTGAGGGTAAGGGAAAGATTCGTTATATATGAAGAATAAAGACAAGGGAAATGGCGTATTAAGCACCAGCTTTTAGGAGCACAGGAGTAGATAAACCAACGAGACCTTGATAATCACTACCAACATACCATGGTTAGGGCCCGAGCCCTGACCTCATTGGGCTCGTGACATCAAAAGCTAGCTGGGGTACACGTTTTTTTATAAGGAACCTTTGGTCTGAGTTGAGGCTGGAGTTCCTTAACTTTTCAACAAAATGAGGCTGAAAGTTCCTTATGCTGTTCCTTGTCGTGGGATATGTATGAATACTAATTTTTATAGCAAACTCATAGAAACTATTCTTCATTTCTTACTTTAAGTATAAATAGAGCCTTTTGGGGAAGAACGATATATTGTACTTCTGTTCCTTTTCATACAAACCGTCTTCTTCTTTAAAAAAGAGTTTCTTAGTTTTTCATCCGAGCCTCGACAGCTACTTATTAAGGTGTTCCTTATAAAAAAAACGTGTAGACCATGACGCTACAAAACTTTCAAAGGCTCTGCTGAACTTTTGCAAAACGTACTAGATATCTTCAAAGGTCTCAAGAGTTCCGTCAGTGATTGTGGGTGCAAACACCGTCAATGGCATCTAAGATCATGCAGAGCTTTTATTTCTACTTACCATTTGTTTTGGCTTCATCTGAAAAGGCATTTCAACTCGATTGCCTTGATGTGGATTTAACTTTACTTGTATCAAGGGTTCTGTTATTCGATCCACATCCTTTATTTCATCTTCATTCTCATCTAACTGTGGAAATGGATCTCCAATCATAACAAGGAGATCTAATATTTGATTATCATCAGGATCCATAACATATGATTGCCAATCCAAGCGAACATCTGTAAATGAGAATACAGCGTACCGTGAGACTGATTAGGAATAGGGCTTAATAGAGAGGGAAGCTTACTAGACAATGAATTTATTAGAGAGAGATGTTTATTAGAGAGAGAGATCATCAGAAAGGGATGCTTACTAAAGAGAGGGATTTTCAGAAAGGGGTGTTTATAAGAGAGAGGGATTGATAAAAGAGGTGCTTATTAGAGAGATGGATTATCAGAAAGGGGTGCTTATTAGAGAGAGGGGTTATCAGAAAGGGGAGCTTATTAGAGAGACGGATTATCAGAAAGGGGTGCTGATTAGAGAGAGGGGTTATCAGAAAGGGGAGCTTATTAGAGAGATAGATTATCAGAAAGGGGTGCTGATTAGAGAGAGGGATTAATAAAAAGAGGTGCTTATTAGAGAGAGGGATTATCAGAAAGGGGTGTTTATAAGAGAGAGGGACTGATAAAAGGGGTGCTAATTAGAGAGAGGAATTATCAGAAAGGGGTGCTTATTAGAGAGAGGGTTATCTGATTAGAGAGAGGATTAATAAAAGAGGTGCTTATTAGAGAGAGGATTATCAGAAAGGGGTGTTTATAAGAGAGAGGATTGATAAAGAGGTGCTTATTAGAGAGATGGATTATCAGAAAGATTAGAGAGAGAGGAGCTTATTAGAGATTATCAGAAAGGGAGCTTATTAGAGATGGATTATCAGAAAGGGTGAGAAGAAAGGGGGCTTATTAGAGAGATGCTTCAGAAAAGGAGCTAATTAGAGATGGATTATCAGAAAGATTATCAGAAAGGGAGCTTAGAAAGGGTGCTTCTTAGAGAGAGGGATTATCAGAAAGGGTGTTTATTAGAGAGAGGGATTACTAAAAAGGGGTGCTTATAATTGAAAAGGTTCTTATTAGAGAGGGGTACTTTTTAGACAGTGGGCTTATTAAAGAAGGGTGCTTATTATAGAAGGGGATTATTAGAAAGAGATGCTTATTAGAAATAGGGCTTTTAAGCAAAAGGGCTAACTAGAGAGGGATGCTTACTAGACAGTAGACATTAGAAAGGGGTGCTTATTAGAAATGGGGCTTTCTAGAGAGGGGTGCTTTTTAAATAAGGGGCGCCTTAGACAGGGGGCTTATAAGACAGAGGGTTGATAAACAGTGAAATATATTCTGCTTTTCGCCAGTAAGAAGGAATGTTACAGACAGCACAACACGAACCAGTAAAGAAAGTTGTCACCTCAAAACATATGAATTTAACTGTTTAATCAGATTATGTCAAGATATCCTAAGATTCCATTTACCACAAGGTCCTGTATTGTTGATCTTGAGTGATCTGCTACAAATTTCTCCTCCAGAAATGTGAGACCCAAAACTTCAGAGAAAAACATAGCATAAATGGCTATATCAAGAAATATATAAGCTATCTATAATGTCTTACTAACTAAGCATAAATAAAATGAGTTCATTAAGTCTGCTTACCGTAAAATTGGAGACGGCTCTTTCGAGATTTGAAAATTCAATGGACATCCAGTTGTCTCTAAATGAATTGGAATTTTAACTGGATCCAGATTTCCAACCTAGATTAAATATAGATTAATTCGACGTAAGAGCTTAATAGAAATCAGATCATGTTGCCAATGATTAGAATGATAATCCAAAAATGGATCGTTCAAGGATTATAGATTATTTCTGATTAGTTAACAGTTAGCGGAAGGATTTTCATTGACCAAAGGATTCTTAAGCGATTAATGGAACCACTAGTGGATGGATCAACTCATTGTGCATCGAAAGGAAATTATTACCCTGGGGTGCTAAATTGTAGGCGGGAATGGTTGGAAATTAGCCAGAAATGAAACGTAGGGGGGTACTTCTCGTAACATTTCAGTATAATTAACTGAATTTTGCATGGATAATCAACTGTTTTGAATAGTAGATTGTTTGAATGGATTAATGGATTAATGCTGGATTATTCAATCGATAAATAGATTGATATTTACCTTGCAAACAAGATTATCAGTATATTCTCCCCACATGTTACAATAAGCAGTGATCTCGATCAAGATTTGTTCAAAAGCATCTAATGTGCCTTGAGCTGGTGAAGCAATAAATGCTACTCCTTTCCCATCTGATAAAACTGCATTGCAATGATCTGTTAGAAACAATAAAATAATCACTAGAAGTACAAATTGTAGATCAACCCTTTGGATGCACATTCATACATTTGTTGGTTACTACCTACCAGGCAAGTTTTTGATAGTAAACTTCTTTTGTTGCTATACCCTAAAGAAACCTTAGGTCAGCTTTACTTCGTATGCGCAACCAGAGGTTTGTCAAAAAATTGATATTGTTGAATGAAATTGATACATAACAGCACAAGACAAGTTGGTCGCCTTTAAGAATTAATACAACTACTACTGGCAACAACTCTATGCCTTCACTCTAACAAGTCCCGTCTCTAATAAGAATCCCCCTCTCTAAAGCACCTTCTGTCCTTTCTCTTGTAAGAAACCCCTTCTCTGATACGCCTTCTGTCCTTTCTCTTGTAAGAAACCCCTTCTCTAATAAGACCCTCACTAATAAAAGAGCCAAATTGTTGAAAAAGGATTTAGTACCATGAAAAAAGAGATACATTATACGATGTTTCGAGCTTTACTCTTTGTCAAGTCTTTCTTTTCCTTTCCTTTATCAAGTCTTTAATATCTAATAAGCCTTTCTCCCAAATAGACCCCCTCTCTAATAAGCTCCCCCTCTCTAAAAAGCTCCCTTCTCTAATGCGCCTTCTGTCCTTTCTCTTGTAAGAAACCCCTTCTTTAATAAGACCCTCACTAATAAAAGAGCCAAATTGTTAAAAAGGATTTAGTACCATGAAGAAAGAGACACATTATACGATGTTTCGAGCTTTACCCTTTGTCAAGTCTTTCTTTTCCTTTCCTTTATCAAGTCTTTACACTCAAATAAGCCTTTCTCCCAAATAGACCCCCTCTCTAATAAGCTCCCCCTCTCTAAAAAGCTCCCTTCTCTAATGCGCCTTCTGTCCTTTCTCTTGTAAGAAACCCCTTCTTTAATAAGACCCTCACTAATAAAAGAGCCAAATTGTTAAAAAGGATTTAGTACCATGAAGAAAGAGACACATTATACGATGTTTCGAGCTTTACCCTTTGTCAAGTCTTTCTTTTCCTTTCCTTTATCAAGTCTTTACTCTCTAATAAGCCTTTCTCCCAAATAGGCCCCCTCTCTAATAAGCTCCCCCTCTCTAAAAAGCTCCCTTCTCTAATGCGCCTTCTGTCCTTTCTCTTGTAAGAAACCCCTTCTTTAATAAGACCCTCACTAATAAAAGAGCCAAATTGTTAAAAAGGATTTAGTACCATGAAGAAAGAGACACATTATACGATGTTTCGAGCTTTACCCTTTGTCAAGTCTTTCTTTTCCTTTCCTTTATCAAGTCTTTAATATCTAATAAGCCTTTCTCCCAAATAGACCCCACTCTCTAATAAGCTCCCCTCTCTAATAAGCTCCCTTCTCTAATAAGCTCCCCTCTCTAATAAACCCCTCTCTTATAAGCCCCCCTCCCTAATTCGCCCTCCTCTCTAATAAACCCCTCTCTTATAAGCCCCCCTCCCTAATTCACCCTCCTCTCTAATAAACCCCTCTCTGATAAGCCCCCTCTCGAATTCACCCTCCTCTCTAATAAACCCCTCTCTGATAAGCCCCCTCTCGAATTCACCCTCCTCTCTAATTCACCCTCCTCTCTAATAAGCCCCTTTGCTAATAAGAGGCCCCTGTCTTGATATGCTTTCGCCGCAAAAAACCCTAACAAAAATACCACAGAATTTAATGTGATGTTAAAGAGCAATTACCTTTGAAGGCTTTTTCTGGCGTTTTGCTCATATGATCTGCAATATTTGGTGTCTTACCCAACAATGGCCGGATACCTCTGTCAGAAAAAGATCGAAACTTAGAAAAGATAAAACTTAGCAAAATTTATTTCATCAATATGAACACTACTATTCAAAAAAATAAAAATAGCATGGGATGAAGCAAATTATTGAAGAGAGTTTTATTAATTAATCACAATGCTTTACCTTTTACTGTCAGTGTTTTCTGAAAAAGAAAGATGATTGACAATAAGAACTATTGCAAAGCAGGTCGTTCGAATTTAAGGCGCTGATGATTGGCTTGTTTCATTAATCGAAAGCGAAATAAAGAGCGAATTTCTCATGACTGTTATTCATACCGTTCTTTCGCTGCCTACTGAAAAGGCCTTTTCTAACTGGGAGTCAAAAGGGATCTCGCTAACTTAAGAGTTGAGCTTAAGAACGTACTGATTGGCTTTGACAATTTCGAAGCTCCCCCCTCTCCACTTAGCAGCAAAGTTATTTGCTTTCTTTAGAGCAAAGATACATTTTCGTGAAAGGTTAATGTCATATAAACAAGCAGGGTAATAAAAGCACAAACAGCATGTTGTAGACCCCGCTGTTACTTAGCGCAGGTTATACACCAGGAGGTTTTTCTTAGTTTGCCAAACCAGCCAAACCAGTTGGGGACTATTACCCACAAAAAGCTCACTGGGACCAATTAAAGAGCCTTCTTAACCTTTTAGAGCAAGAAGAAGAAGATTGGGAAAATTCCAAAGTTTGGACATTTTCAAATCTGCCAAACGCATGCATGTACCCAAATCTTTCATGAAAATAAGTTTCCATTTCTGCAAAGTCAACTGTTCAAAACTTCCAGGTTTTATATTCTCAATCAAATACGCTCTAAATGCTAAAGTATTTATGTTGCATATTTATCGACCTACTTGGTTTATTGTGTCCTGGTGGTGTTGGTATTCTTGCACTATGGAAGTACTCGATGTCAACAGAAAAGGGTGCAACAATGGCAGACTGATTTTTTATCAACAGAACTGCTTTTGGATTTAATTGCATTGCAACGTCATAACCAAATTCAAGCTTTAGCTCCTTGTTTACGTCATCAACGCTGCAAAAAAAAAAATCAATATGAGAATAAAACCTGTTGCTTTACAGATAAACAAGAAAGCACCAAGATATATTATACAAAACAAATTATAAGTATCCCGAGGTTATTTACCTTGAGTGATCTCCTGTTACGTCCGGTGTACTATATCCAATCTTCAGACCGCTGACATCAGCATTAATAGATAAGAACAATGGATTTTCCATACCTTCAACTTCGCAAACAGCAAATAAATCGGTGATTTCAACCTTTAAATGACAAAATAACAAAATTTTTATATAAATATCTAGAATGTCGGGTGAATAGAAAAGGCCAACTGACAAGTAATAGCAGCTATATATTCTCAGGAATACGTAATGAAAGAGTAACAAAGCGTTGAAAGCATTCGGCATACGTTCAAAGGTCAGGTAATTAATTTTTGTTGTTGTTTTCTATATTGATGCATACATTAACTATACTGCCCAACCTTCTGATGTCAGTAGATGAATAACGTTATATAAAGTTAGAAAGTTATGGGTTAGTTAGTTAGTAAGTTAGTTAGTTATTTACTGACCTACTAACTTAGTCAGTTAGTACGTTAGTAAGTTAGTTAGTCACTTAGTTATCTAGTTATTTAGTTAGTTAGTTAGTTAGTTAGTTAGTTAGTTAGTTAGTTAGTTAGCTAGTTAATTTTAAGTTGATTAGTTAGTTAGTTAGTTGGTTAGTTAGTTAGTTATTTAGTTAGTTAGTTAGTTAGTTAGTTAACTAGTTAGCTAGTTAGATAGTAAGTTTCTTAGTTAGTTAGTAAGTTGGTTAGTTAGTTAGTTAGTTAGTTAGTTAGTTAGTTAGTTAGTTAGTTAGTTAGTTAGTTAGTTAGTTAGTTAGTTAGTTAGTTAGTTAGTTAGCTAGTTAATTCTTAGGTAGGTTAGGAGTAAGCTATTCAGTATGTAACTTATGAACAACTGGCAAAACTTATGAACTTGGTACATACTTGCTCAATGAAAGACAAAAAAGGCTGACTATGACTTACCTCTTGTGAAAATGTGAAGGTGATTTCAATTTCAAGTTTTTCTCTTGGTTTCAAAATTCCACTTTCTGGTTGAAAAATTATGGATGTATGTTCCTTATCATTGCCCATGATCTGAAAAGAGACATTTGATCAGTTATTTAACAACAAAGGTAGCAGCATGAAGGTTTAAAATAAAATTGTAGGTCAAAATTGCGCTTTTGGATACTGTATTTCAGTTGAGGTGAACTAAATACTGTTTTTACAATGAGTTGAAAAACATTGTCTCAGTTAAAAGTGCCGTTGCTTTATTTTTGCCTCATCACATATTTATGGTGCTGGCAACTAGTTAGCTGGCTTTAGATTCTCAATTAGAGTTTTGGTTTAACGTTGTTTACGTTCTATAGTGTTTTCAAGAGCCTAGTAAGGTTTCATACAATTTGATTTCAGTTTATTCGCCTAGATGGCCACTTCCAGAAAGGTTTCGTATCCCCTGCCAGGGAATTTTAAAATGGTTTGATAAATCTATGAGACTGCCATGGGACTGCCATATTAAATGTGACCACCTGAACATTTTTAGAGACCATCAGGTTGCCAAACAGCATAATTCTACGCTCCAGATTATAGCTCAACCAAGTAGATTTAGCTGCGTTAGTTTGATACAAAGGATGATCTCAGAATGCCTATAAAGCTCTGCTGTTTGGTCCAAATACATCAAGATAACTAAATAGAAGCACAAAAAAGGTTTCTTCTACCTGATTCCAAGTGTATCCAACAGAAAATAACGTCATATTTTGTAGATAGATTGTTTTTGTCACGGGAACATTAACAAAGCATTCTTCAATTTGAAGTCGACTGCTCAGAATACAAACTTCTGGTCTTTGAATTACAGCTCGTGTCTCAAGATAACTAGTACGAAAATTAACGTATAGATAAAATTTGATGAGCCTTGAATATTTGTTGTCTTTTCTAAAAATACATCGATATTCCCTATGCAAATGGGGCTCGAGGATATTGGTTAGGATTCAAGATACTGTATATAAGGTGTTTGAGAAAACTTAAGAGGTTAATGTGACCAGGATAGGTCATTTTTGACATTGGACGTTGGAATATGAATATAAGATGGTACTTTTTGGAATTGAACTCGAGATCTATTGGGACTATGGTTTGGACTTTACCCTGGGATCCGCTTGGACTTGATTCTGAGATCTGGTTGGACTTGAAACTTGGATTTATTGGGACTTGAGCCTGAAATCTGTTTTGACTTGAACCTGGGATCTGCTTGCACGTGAACATTGAATTTCGAGTCTTCTTCAAGACAACCAAATACATGTAGAACTGAGGTGTGCATGAACTAAATTTTACATAGAAGGATAAGGTTATTATGGAATAGAATAAATAATTACCGATTCTCTCCGTTCTTGATTTCGAATTCAAGAATAGTTTCCAAATTGCAAGGTAAATCAGCATTCAAATACACAGTAATGGTTTCTGAAGAATTTGGTTCGATGAAACCAGATAAAGGACTTAAGCTGATGGAACGGTGGAACTTAACGATGAAGAGAGAGATAAAAATTAGCAAATGAAAATGCTTGAAAGTTACAAAATCAATTAGGAAATCAGCAATTAGTTTTAAGAACATTAACAAACTCACATTGGTAAGATTCTCTTTGAAGTTCCAAGAAGCAGGGATATTTGAGTAATTCTTTAGCTCAATCTGTCTCATTTGGTTTTGCAAATGTCGAACAAGCCCAAAATTCAAAATAGCTTCTGAGAAGCGGACAGTTGGACCCTGCGCAGGAAAAAAGAATTTGATCAAAAGACTAAGAGATGATTTATGATGAGAACTTTGAGCTACAGAAAAATTTTTTTGGATTTATGTACACGTAAGGATACGCTATTTTTGAAGAAAAATCCAAGAACATGAATTTCAACGAACTTACGACAAATTTAGCTTCAATTTGGAAAAATACTGGTGATGAAACGTTGGCAATGTTACATATGCAAGTCTTTGATATTCTGCCTGGCTTTTTACCAGTTAACGTCACGTAGCATTCATAAGTATCTTCAGCTTCTGAAACATAAGAATACTGAGAGGGTAAGGTTGTTTCTGGAAAGAGCTAGATGTGCAGTACTTCAGCGGTACAAGATTTTAACATTACAAAGCATCCTTTCTGAGCTTTCCCTTCTGATAATCTATAGAATACAAAGTATTGGAAACATGACGAAACAGTTAGCAGAAGAGACAGACAGAAGAAACAGAGGTCATATAGAAAACGAGCTATCTATGGAGGTTATCGATATCACACATTTCATGGTTTATTAATTTGGGTATTCGGTTTTTTAGGGACAACCTAGGGATGACTTCCTAAGTTTCGGCTACAGTATCTTAATGACAGCTTATGGACAACTGAGGGACAACTATCTTTGTGTCAGCCTAAGAACAACTAGTAGACAACTACAGTATCTTAGTGTCAACTTAAGGGCCAATTTTTGGACAACTATCTTAGTGAAAACCTAGGGAAAATTTAGGGAAAAGTACAGTATCTAAGTTTGTGTCAACTTAGGGACAACTATCTTAGTGTCAACAAAGGGAAAACTTAGGGATAACTACACTATCTTAGTGACAGCTTAGAGACAACTATCTTAGTGTTTTAGTGCATTTTTAAATAATTTAACTGGAGCATCTACTTACTTATCACAGCCTTATTTGGTAAAATATTTATGGAGCAAGCATCATCATCATATTCAGGCCAGTCAAAAGTCACTTCTTCACTGCTTCTATTATGAATCTATAGAGAGATCAAATCAATTACAGTAAAAAAACAGAAAGAATTAAGTATAAATTTTCAAAACATGAATATTTGAAGAAAATCAGATTGGACCTACCATGATCTTTTGTTCGTATGCAGTATCGATGAGGGAAGCTCCGTCAATGAATATAACCTTGGGTTCAGTTTCGACGTCGAAAAACTGAAACGAAAAGAGATGTATCATCATTGGTTAATGTATCAATAAAAAGATGGAACAAAAAGGTTTTGAAGCGCTATCAAAGTTTTAACTCCTTTTCCTTATCTTTCAGCGTACATCTCTGATTTGCTCTTATATCAAGGAGAGAGTTTCTGGTGGACTTGCTACAAGTCTCTCTCGTGAAAAAAGGGGAAAAACGAGGAGAAAAAAGAGAGAGGGAAAACGCGAGAGAGTGCAGAGAGTCTCTTGCTTTTCCCATCTTCTTTTCTCCGAGAGGCAGACTTGTAGCAAGTCCAGGCTACTGAAGAATCTGTATTCATAAATAGACTTAGATTTTCCCACAAGATTCAAGCCATTGATGCGAAGTGAATCCTGACCTGAATGATTGAAGAGCCAAAGACATTTCCATTCAGATTTCCGTAGAAACATAAGGATTTTAAGAGATTTCTGTACTGACAATTGATTTCTGTAGTTACCAAAAAGTCTCTACGAGATTTTCAACGAGTGCATTCCCCTCCTAGTTGTTTATCCATAGCCCTGAATAATTTTTGTCTAAAGGACGTCATTGCAACGATGTAGTGATAATAAAACACATTAATTTGAAGTAGAAAACAAACCTTAGTATATCCTTTAAGTTCAATTTGTGTTGAAATGACATCTGAATATTCTGTGTCATTTTGATTGAAATTTGGAACATTTTTCAAGATCAGACGGGAAACATTATGATACTCTGATATCTGCAAAAACAATGGATTGAAAATTAAACAGTTTTCATGGTTAAAGTACTGGCCGATGGAATAAAATCCGGACATAGAGGCCTGCGTGCGTGATGGGTAAACAGGCAAGACCACAGGTCCAGGTGAAGGCAAAATATGCAGGGGCAGGAAACGCAGGAATAATTGGCTAACAAGGCCGTTGAAAGCGAGGGGTTGAGAGCCTCCCAAATAATTTCGAAAATAATAGTATCATGTCACAAAATCATTTCTTCATCAATACTATTCAATTATTTAGTCCCCCCCCAATCTTGGATTCCTTTCGACGGGCTTGGGAAGGAGAGACAGCCTCCTTCATCTAAGATTTATGATCCCTAGTATTTACGCTAGCAATGGGCTAGTGTCGATTGAGACAAATTCGAGGCTCAATGCATGGATGCAAAAGGACGAATAGTACCTGGTGAATAATACAATACATATCACCAAAAAGACCTCTTTGGCAAGGCTCGTGTGCAGAGGTCTATGATGAGTTTCGTATAGAAAAAAGAACGTTCCTTAAAGCGTACATTAAGTGTATATTAAGTTGATATTAAGGTACCTTGGTCGGTTTGAATATCATTTGGAATGAATTTGAATCTGATGGAGTCAGTTTTCCCGTTCTTGGGACAATTTCAAATGCTGAACTCATCTGATTACTTGATGTTGTATTCTCATATTTGATTCCATCATTTGCAGCGTTATTGAAGACAGGACGATCCATATTCCAATGATATTCTAGCTCAACAGCTCTGCAAGAAAAGATCATGTTGAGAGATTCAAACAAGAAATGATAGATTGGGGTTAATTGTTATTGAGCTGAAATGCAATAGACTAAGACCACTACAGCCTCAACTGATTGCAGCAGAATCAAAAATCTACGAATCTCGGAGAGACAATGATTGGGATGGTCGGAGTGATGCGTGAAAATTGTCTAATAATTTCTAAGGAAACATGCATTGCAAGTATTGATAGTTTAAGTCCCATAAAACTATATGATGACTGATTATCAACAATCTTATCCCTGCTATAGTATGGATCATAAATTACTTCATGAAGATGAGAAGAGTTTCTCAACTATATGATTTTCAATGAAAACAAATAGTAGCCGTAGGATCTAGCAAAACGATCAAACATTGTTGGTCAAATATCTGAAATTTATTTCTCAAACAAAATGTTTGACACAGAACACTGCTTGTCGAACATTTGTTGCTGTTGGAGGAAATGTTTTTAAATTTTTCAAACACAGCTGATGAAATTCTTCTCGTAAAGCAATGTTTTGTGACATGGCCAAACTATCAAACATTGGTTAAATAGCTAATTTCAAATGCTTGACCAACAATGTGTAATCATTTGGCCAGGGCCCTACATTTCATGCCGCTTCGATAGCATATATGAATGTTGTAAGTGAAAATATGCTGATTAAAAATACGAAATATAATAAAACCTACGTTGTATTTTTATTGACCAATTTCTTTTGCTTAGAAGTTCCAGGATATTGATTTTGAAATCGAACAAGTAATTCCGCTGAACAATCTTTCATTTCACCAAGATGATAATCATTTAAACCATCTTCAACTGAAACAAATTCCACTCCTGCCGTCTCACCAACACCTAAAGAAATCAACATTAAAATAATAAATATAGAGCTTAGGAGTGTGTTGTTCTAGAATGCATAGCCACTTACTTCGTTTTTATCAACAAATTAAGAAACTTTGTAACATTATTTATTCCATGAATGTGCTTTATAAAACATATCATCATTTCTAACAGATTTGATTCTAAACAGCGAGGTAAAGTTTTGAATAACATTGAAGTGCTGTAAACAGTGCTGTTTGTTTTGGGATGGATCACAATAAAGGACCTAATCAGTCAGTCTGACAGTGTAAAGATGGGAATGCTAAGGCGGACGAGACAGCTGATGAGTCTAAATAAAATCAAGCAACGCAGAGGATAAAGATACAGCACAGGACAGGAACACATCAAACAAAATAGCACTATGCGTTAAATTGCCTTGAAGCAGTTTGAAATAATTAGGCAACGGAGGAAGAACAAGTATGAGTATTTTTAATAATAACATACCTTCAATGTAGAAATTCTTGACGTTGCAATTATCACAAATCACTACGATCTCCTCTTTGCAGAATTTTACTGATGTCGGTGAGAAGGTTACCTAAAAACATAACAATTTTTATTGTAATTTTAAATTCGAAATGAATTAAGGTAGAATAATATCAACAAGCTAACAAAAAATGACATATTTACTTCAATATTGATTGATTCGTTTGTTTTCAAGTGAAACATCGCAGGTTTAAGAACAAATGGACCAAGATTGACATGACCAGGATTCTCCATTGTGAACTAAAAAAAAACAAATCAATGATAGTCAGCAAAATTACGTTTAACAGTATCTAGTGGTAAGGATCCTGCAACTCTTAAGTCAACGAGAATGCTACATCCAGATGCATAAGTTTATGATTAACTTCTAACACGTTGGAAGTTGACCACCGTGAAGGCAAAATATGAATACACGCTTTTTTTATAAGGAACCACTTTATAAGGAACCTACATGTAAAAGGCCCGAAAATTTACTTGTACTACTAGAGAGAAAATAACTAAAGAACTTTTTATTGTTGAATAGTTTTATCACTGCAAATAGTCAAACGCCGGTTCCATTCGTTTGCAGTCGAAAATCACATAAATTGTACGCTAAGCGTGTATCAAATGTTTCCTTGAGTATTCTCGAGCTTTGCTCACATGCAAGTGTCTCTCTTTTATTGTTAAGACCACTGTATGTGCAGTTAAAATTAAGGAACTTTTTGAACTACAATTGCCTCAAAAGAGGTCCAAAAATAAGGAACTTCAAGAACTAGGCCTTGAAGTAGGTTCCTTATAAAAAAAGCGTGTAGTCCTCTATCCGTTCACGCAATAATTAGGGAATTTCATCTTTCAACAAGAAGCATACACCAATAGATTTGATTCGAACCTGGACTGCTTGACCAGAGAGCCAACGACGTTTCCACTGGGCTATAGAGCTCAATGAAACCGCCGAGTAACTCTCCAAGTCATACAGCCCAAGACTCTTCTCCCGTTTGAATTTCGTGTGTTTCGGCTATGTTGAGCCTTCTTAATGGTATATCAGTTGTTTATTTAAAAGAAAGAAGCACAGTCAATACCTCCCAATTCGTTACTGGCCATTTATTTCTTGGCAGCACACAAAATCTCCCTTCACCTCCATTATTCGTACAATTGAATTGAATTGTTTTTGTTCCATTAACAAGACAATGGCCACAGTTGAAGGACTCTGATACTATGAGAAAAGAATGAAAGATTAAACGTATGTTGCTTGCCCAAAATTAAAGTTTTTAACAAAACAAATCATTGCTCGTTATTGGAATGCCAACGTGCTACTTTTTATAAAGTGAGAGACTGCCGCTGTACATGAGCGGCATTACACTCCTCGAAAAAGCGTACGAGATTCCTATTAAAAAAAGGCTTCCAACAAGAATCCTACGCAAACAATCGAGATTTCAGTTAAGATATTACGAGATTCTGTGGAGTAAATTGCTTTCGGCTGTACAAGCTTTCTAATTTAGCATGCTTATATAGAGAAAGAAATTTTAAAAAATTTAATAGACTTTTGCGTTTTAAATAAGATCAAGAGTTGAAATGGTTAGAAACTTACAATTTAGGTTTGGTGGAGGTCTTCTCGCATTGTAAGGGGATAAAAAGAGGTTCAGCAAACGTTGTTTCCACCTATAAAGGAATCAGAAGAGAAATGTTTCAGTTCAAGTCAAGATGTGCAACAGAAACAGTTTTAATTTTCATTAGCATGGTTCATAAAAGCAAAATAGCTAGACTTTGAAGCATTTTATATGATAAGCAGCTAAGTAAAGTTAACGATGAAACGATGTATTGAGATATCTTTGAGAGGAAAAAGAAAGGCTGACGCTCAGTGGTATTGAGGCATACAGGGATATAAAATGCTTTGTACAGCCAGGACTGGACCAAGCCACACTATTATGGTGAAAATGAAAGACGAAATGTAGAATTTAGCGCAAGTCACTTGGATCTTCACAAGTAGATGAACCAATGAGGTCTCAATCTCTGTGTCAGTGACGCTACCGTGGTTTGG
Organism: Chrysaora quinquecirrha; assembly: GCA_014526335.1. Classification (NCBI taxonomy): domain Eukaryota; kingdom Metazoa; phylum Cnidaria; class Scyphozoa; order Semaeostomeae; family Pelagiidae; genus Chrysaora; species Chrysaora quinquecirrha. The sequence goes on from JACTAT010000032.1 coordinate 4,549,191, forward strand.
ACCCTAACTCAGACCTAATTGGGCCTCTGAAATCACGACTTAACTGGGTTAGAACATGACACCACAGCTGTAACACAGTGTAATTTCAATGTAACACAGAAAACCCTGAATACAAAGACACTTCAAACTGTGCAGTTGTAAAGCATTCATAACCGCTATGCTTTCAGAAAGGAGAAACTTATTGCGACGCTTGATCACAAAGTAATTACCTTCAGAACATCATCATAATCAGCTAAAGAATCAGGAGCAAATTTTACTGAATATTGACAGCTCATTCCAGGTGCAATCAGACCATCAGTTGTTGGGAATTTTCCTGAAATTGACCAAAAGTTAAAATCAGACTCATAAACTTTATTTTCTAAACTCAGATTCAGTTAAAGAAGATTTTAAGCTTCTTACCAAGTCCAACAGAGAAAAACGGTGTCAACGGAGGCAAAACTCGAACTTGTCGACTTGATGACGTCATGTTCTTCAATATAAATGTTATCTAAATGAAAAGGATACAGTATGAGACAGAGAATTTATTATAAATTGTTGCTGCATCATTTCATGAAGTGATGTTTTCAAAACGTAATAAAAATTTGTTTACGAACAGAAAAGTTGTTGAGAATTGTTCGCTTCTGTAAAGAACAAACAGATCTGCAAGAAGATTCTATGATCTAAGCTTACTTCATAAACTTCCCCTGCTTTATAATCAGTAAAGACAACAGGATCTGGATAAGGTTGAAATATTTTTCTTGGATTCACTCTACAAAAGAAAGAACGTTATGAATAAGAAATGTGTAAGAATTTATTAGTCTATGTTCAAGTTCACTAATAGAAGGACGTTTCTGCTTCCAGGATCCAAAATTGTTCAACCTATTACCTAAACATCTTAGGGACTTAAGTGGGGTATCGCTGGATGTGTTCAAGAAAGGGTTATACGATTTTCTGTCTCAAATTCTGATGAGCCTCAACTTGTTGGTTATATGGCAATAAGAATAGCTGATAGTAACTCTTCAGTTGATATGATCAAAATTGGATCATTTTCAAGGGATAGACATCTTAGTGTTAATCCTTAAGATAATAAAACCTTATAACAATAACAACAATAATAATAATAATACAACAACTGCAATACTAGTCTGCCCACAACAACCGTACGCTTGTCGATGGATTGATTTAGACAATATTTCCGGAACGTGATCAGTTCCTATTTCAACGATTCTTTACGCCCATAACTGTAAGGTCTTCTGAAGATGATTTTACAATACAATCATGGGCATAAACTATATGGAAGTAAGAAAATAGTTTCCATTTGAATTGAAGCCATGCAATGAGCACCCAATAAGAATAATGAAGATTACGATTTTGCAATAATTATACAAAAAGTCCTCTTACTTTTGTAGACTGTTGTTAGTTTGATCTGTTTGTTCATCTTGTTTCAAACTTTTATCATCATTGGAAGTTTTCAAGGGAACAAATCGTGGATTCTTCAAATAATCAGCTTTCTTCTGTAATTTCTCCAAATCTTTTCTTTCGATCATACGCTGTGCAGGTTTCATTGCATCTCTCCAAATTTGTTTTTCTTCTGTAATCGTTGCTTTCTCCTTTTTCTTGGTTGGCTTTGTAACATCCTATAAAAATAAACAATCACAGGGAATTGAAGATGATTGAGGATAAGGAACGTTGAAGAAGGGTAAAACGACATTTCACAAACAGCCTCACTTTTCTGATTGGTGCATTTTCGCCTTAGTCAATAAATTCCGCCTTAGTCAATTGTTTCTGTCTGTTTCTGACGTTCATCCTCTTAGGAGTGTCAGACAAAATTCGCATGAAGTAAACGATGACTGATAATTTAATTGAAAAAAGAATGATTAAACACATACCCCTTGAAAGGTGTCCTTCTTGGAATGATCTATCTTTAGAATATCAACATTGTTTGAAGTTTGATTATCAGCATTCACTTTGTCAAGTTTGTTTGATTTTTCAGGGTAATAGTTATCTTCTTGTGGTACTTTTCTGTTTCTTTGCATTGAAGATGTTGTAGGCCTTGCATGTTGGGGTGTTCTTTCTCCTACAGGAATAACAAGCAGAAGCAAAAACTCTTAAAAACTAAGTAGAATATGGTAAGATGTACATAATTACGATACAGCAGACAATTAGTGAAACAAGGTGAAAAAATTGTTGTTGGTTTGGATCCTCTGAAAGGAGCTACTTTGATTCGACTGTGATGCTACATTACATTCAACTGTCAGAGCATTAACCAGCTTCTACAAGAATAGATCCTGGAACACAAGATCTACTACACTATTTCATGCTTGCTTGCAGCAGCTTTGTAGAGTTCTTTGAAGACAAGCATCTGTTAATCTTTCTCAAGCAAAACGTCAAATGATAAATGCAGAGTTCTTACCATTTTCTGAATCAACAATTTGCTTTTCTTCAGTAATAAAATCTTGTGGAACAATGAGGTTATTACTTCTCAGTGTATCTGCATCCAAATATACACTCAATTGAGAAGCAACTGTAAAAATAAAGTTGAAACAAAATTGCATTGACTGATCTATCAGCTACTTAAGAGATTCAGAAGATTTCATTAAATAAATGCAAATAATGCAACACCATATGGATACTATATGAAAATACCAGAAGGAAGACCAAGATCATTATAGTTTGAAATGCTATCAACAGATGACTGCTCATCAACAAGTTCACTCTTTCTTGCTTGAACATGAGCATCAACAAGATGTTGCTCAATTTCTTTTGCAATTTTCATCTTTTCCTCCCATTGTTGTTGTATCTAAAAAGATAAAGAAATCCTGTCATAATCAAATTCTTCAATTTTCATGCAAAAGATTCCTTCCATACAGTATGATGCCATAATAGCATACATCTTGCATACTTTCAGATATATAAAGTATCATTGAAAATGTCCCACATGGTAACCCACGGTGCATTCAATGCCTCATAAAAGATGCCAAAGATAAAACAATAGAACACTGAAAAGAACAATAGAACATTCTCTTCCATGCTTAAGATCTTTGAGGTAGATTGCATGGAATGCAGCTTTTCTGGGAACCAAAGAATAAAAGATAATATAAAAATTGTCAAAAGTGCCAAAAGTTCAAACAATACACTGTAGTATAAACGTTTTCACCAGGGTGCATTCCGTGTAAGCATTACCCCGAAGGTACTTGCCGAAGGTACGCCAATGTTCTGGAAGTCTACGCCAGAAAACAATAGAAATTGTTATTTTAGAAACTCTCACGCCAATTTCTATTGTTATTTTACGGCTGTCACGCCGATACGCTGAAAAAATCCTATGTGCACGCCGAAGATCTTCGGGCCTAAGTACATGGAATGCAGCCTGGCGTTTTCACTGCATGCTGCTTTCTACTTGTTAAAGGGGGGCAGGTGTGCTAGTACAAAAACATTACAATAAAAACAGCTTTATTTAAACTGGGCTTGATTGCCACAGATCAGATTAATTTTATTTGCAAGATTGATAGATTGCTTTGCACTATTTCTTTAACTGCTATAGTTAAAGAGCCTATACATTTTATAAGCCAGTGCAGCAGAATTCACAAGGACTAGAGCTCATGTTCTTAAAAACTCTCTTATGCACTACAATGACTGCCAAATGTAGTTGGAACGCCCTAGATTTATTGTACTAATCACTGATTTTTTTCTTCAACTTGGCATATTGAAGAGAAAAACCTCCCCTCCCCCCTCAAACAATGTTGAAACTATTGAATGTTCTGTTAGCAGTCGTGCGCAGCTGGAATTGACAGGATATTATAACCCTACACAACATTGTTCGAGGGGGAGGAGGGGGGAGGTGATGCGATAGCAGACAGCTGAATTCGATTTCAGCGCAGGCGTTCCAACACTTTTGGCAGCCATTGTACACAGGGCATGTTTCTATCTGCAGTCACACAGCTTTTCAATACAACACCTGACCATCTTATTATGAAGTTAATTAAACCAACGATATGAAGGGCATTATACCTGTTGCAAGCTTTCGACATATTTATCATGATATCCAGATTTCCCACTTTTCGATGTTGTTAAATTCTTGACAGTATCTTGTTGTACAGCATCATTTGTGTAAACATCACGAAATATCCTCGTCAGAACGTGTGAAATATCTTGACAACGACCAGATGATGGTCTCTGTACAAACATGGAAGGTTCATTTCCATTTTTAACGGAAGTTTCTTCGTCATTTCCAGTGGTTATCATCTCTTTGCTCCTTCCTGCCTTGCTTGGTCTTCGACTAGGCCTAGGCCTAGGGTATCAAGTTGTGGACTGTGTGATTGGTTGTTAAGAACGCAAGGAGGCAAGCTAAAAAGTTGTCCGTTTCTTCGCTTAAATGTTGCATAAATTCTTCTAAAAAGTTAAAAATACAGCTACTCTACATAATTCAAAGCCTAATCTTACCAATAAAACAATTTAATGCCATAAAATCATTCTTAAAGCAAGACAGTAACTATTTCAGTTGAAAACTGCACAAAATTGCCTTATTCGACTTAGGCCCATCTGACTTGTTGCTATGCTACCAGCCTACCCAGCCAGTTGCTATTAGGCACAGTCTCATTCTGATTCAGCCTCCTTTTCCTGAATTCGCGGAAAAAGCAAAAACATGGCTGACGAGATGGAAGCTTCACAAAAAGTTGAAAGTAAAACATTGTATCAACCAAATCTCGAAGATCTTTCAAATACTATTGAAGACGGCTTGCGTTGTAATTTTAGGAACGTCTCGGTTTCAGTTGTAGATTGTCCAGACCTGACGCAAGAGCCGTTTAGACTCGCAAAGCCAGGCCTATGCGGCAGTCCGAAGCTTCTTGACGTTGGTGGCGTTCCGTATCTCATCCCGACGCCACTTTTATCGAAGATATATAATTTTGACAAATTAGCTGAAATCATCGGAAACAAAGATGCATTTTTCATTGGAGCTGGTGCCGGGGGGTGTCATATACTTTCGAAAAACAGCGAGATGATGACGAATCTTTCGGTAGGAAGTAAGTGCGCATGCTTAGAATCTTAATTCGCAGGTGACCCCGCCCCCGTCTTCGGATTTCCGGAGAACAAAAGTTACGTGCGCACGGTTTTTGTAGAGATTTTCATGAATATTTTCATTTTTTTCAGGTGATGAGGATTTGTCAAGCAAGGTGGCGATGGTAAACACAGAAAATGGTCAATGCAAGCTTATAGATTTCCAACATAAAGAATTCTGTTTATTGGGCAATTTCTTGGCATCAGAAGGAAAACCGAGCAAAGTTTTGAAAATCTCCGCTTCCAGAAGATCAGGAAAAGAGAATTTCGTATCATGTATTCGAGAGAAAAGTTCAATCAAAATATGGGGACAAGCCAATTGGTCTTGGGGGCGTATTCCTCATAAAAAGGGGGACAGCAAAGTTACATGTTATGCCGGATTTTTCCAAAACGCCTCTTCAAAGCGACAAAGATGTTGAAAATTGGTTGAATTTCTATGACATGAAAGCACCTTTGATATGTTTAAGTGTTTTAGTGAGTAGTGATCCAGGGTTGGATTTAAGAGTGGAACATACGCATTGTTTTAGTGACCATGGAGATGGAGGTCATTATCATTATGATACATCACCTGATGAAATCGAATACGAGGCTTATTACTGTATGGCTGAAGAAATTTATAGAATTGACAGACCAGAGAAAACACATCAGATTGGGCGTGATTGAAGTAGTATTTTTACATTAAAAGCTATGAAGTTGTACCCAAATTAATTATTAGAGACAATGTTTTTTTATATCAAGTTCTCTTGTGTCAATTAATGGATCGATAGGCCTACATCTTCGATAATAGAACTTCAATCTACAAAAAGATTGCAGCTTCTATTCGCTCGTTTTTCTTGAAAAATTACCCAGTTGACCTATTCGGCTAGAATCTGTGAGCTTCCTGCGTTTAACATTGCGAAAGCGCATCGCGCGTCGTCAGTCTAAAATGATGCCGATGACGACGATCATGCGTTGTTGTGTGATGCTATGCGACGGCAATTACGAGACTATGAGCCTTTCTAATCAATGTTCTCTTATGTTGCAATTCTGTGCGACGCGATGATGCGATGTCGATGCCAGTCTCTCTTATCTGCGTACTCGTTACTCGCCCTCGCCACAAATTAAGGGGTATTTTGACGAGTAGTGAAGGAAGTTACAAAGTTTTTTTGCGCATAAAGGAGTGAAAATCTGTTGTAAAAGCTGCGTTTAGCGTGAGCGAATATCTTGTAACTCAGTTCGACTATATAGAGCTGATGTAATAGCAGTGCCGTACATCCTTGTGTGGTTATCAAGCGTTTATAACTCCTACTTGGAATTTATAGCAAAGCGTAGAGGAATCGCCACATAAAGGTTAGTAGCTGTCCTGGTATGGGAGTGGTTTTTATCTGCGACAGAACATCGAGTATTGTACAAACCAACATGAAACTAGCGACGCTTTGATAGATTGAACGCTAATGAATCTTTATACAAACGTGAACTAAGATAAACTGACTAACCATCTGCCTGAGTTAAGTAACTGGAAGCATAGTGCTTCTAAACAAACAAATCCTTTGAAAATAGATGAATTTGTTAAGGTAATAGCACCTGTTCAGCTTTGCAATTAAGGTTGGAAAGGAAGATCTTAATTAAATGTGGCGAGTTAATTAATTTCTGCATCTGGTAGATTTAAGTAATGAAATTAAATCATTTCTGATGTTAACAAGTGAGATAGTTGCTTGATAATGAAGAAAATGCTATTGATAGAAATATATTTTCTTATTACAAGTATTTTAAGGTTAGTTATTAATCAAATATACTCTTTATATGTTTAACAATTGTTTCATATAATTTCATAGCTTTAAAACATCGAGTCGAAACAACTAACTACCTAACGAACAAAGTAACTTAGCTGACCTACTAACTAACTAACTAACTAACTAACTAACTAACTAACTAACTAACTAACTAACTAACTAACTAACTAACTAACTAACTAACTAACTAACTAACTAACTAACTAACTAACTAACTAGCTAACTAAGTAAGTAAGTAAGTAACTAACTAAGTATGTAAGTAACTTAGCTTATAAAAATAAAGTAATAGATAAACAAGCTAAATGAATAGCTAACTAACTAGCTAGCTAACTATATAACAAACTAAATAACAAACTAACTACTTAATTGCTTTCTTAGCTAATGAAGTAACAAACTAAGTAAGTTAGCTACTGACAGCTTTCTCGTCCTCCATTCTTCAGATTGATGATTTTCAATCTATTACATACATCCCATACTCTGAAAAATGCCCGACGAACAAGTCTTAGATAAATTTGGTTTACATATTTAATACGTTATATAATATAATATAATATAATATAATATAATATAATATAATGTAATATAATATTATATAATATAATATATAATATGTTAATAAAGGTATTTATGCCAGTCTATTTGTTTCTCTTTTGAAAGTGTGATGAGCTTTAGTTCTGAAGAAACTACAGAGTTGGCATTATTGCAGAAACTGCAGCTTCAAACTTCGTACGATGCCAGAATCAGACCAAAGTTTTCAGGTATTTAAGATGCTAATGAATTTCAATAAAATTGGTCTTACTTGAATGTTAAAATGCTAGGATATAAGTGAAAACAATCAGGGCCGATTTACTTAGCCCTTCTTGATGACCTCTCGTTAATAAGTAAGCTATATCTATCTATTTCTTATGTTAGCTTATGTGTTAGCTTTATCTATTTCTTTTTGAAGACGGGGCTGTCAATGTTACTGCATCATTTTCTGTTGTTGCAATCGACAATCTAGACCTGACAAATATGGTAAGTGTAAAACATATTGTTGTTCGATTATCGATTTTCGTTAGTCGCTTTGCACTTATACTGTTAGCCTTTATACAGACCGGATCGTAACCTCCATTAACGGACACCTCTATACAACAGACACCTCCGAATAGCGGCCAGATATTTTTGTCCAAGGATTCATTTCATATAGCGGACATCTCTCAAAAAAGGACAAACATCGCCCAAAAGGTGTCACCTATATGAAGGTTCAATTGTATAGGCAAAGCCTCTAGGATCTCTTATCTCTATATGTAGTGAGATCTAAGTGGCATAAGTCAATGACTATAAGTTCGAGTAAGGATAGACCAGATTAGTAAGAGCGCATTGAAAGGATATTATTTTGATAGTAGCATAACAATACTTGCTAGCTTGCTGGCTAATGATGCGTTTCGTTGGAGGGTAGTATTACCTCAGCGAAGAGCTAAATTAGTTAGGCTTTGCTACGAAATATGTTTATTATATAGCTATAGTTTTAATATGGTAAATATATCTAGAAATTAAGTTTTGGTCTTTTATTAACTTTGCTTCTATAAGAGCAGCACTTCAGCCATAGGGGTGTTGTCATTTCATGCCCTGGCAATGTTGCAAGAGATGTTGGCAGGGCGTCACGTGCACGCGGCAACTGCTCTAACGTAATTCGGCCATTTGTTTGCACCAGAGACTTAAGAGAGAACTGCTTATAGTCGCCTCAGTGTTTCATAATATAATAAAGCGTTTTTGCGCTTTAGGACTATGGAATTGGTTTTTATCTTTACCTGGAATGGAAAGATGAAAGACTGAAGCATGGGCATAAAAATGCGATTCATATCGACGAGAGTTTGCGTGATAAAATATGGATGCCTGATACATACATTGTCAATTCAAAAAAATCCAGTTTTCATAAGGTTGCTGTTGACAACAGTCAAGTTCAGGTTTATGCTGATGGGACTGTTTATCATCGACTAAGGTTTAAATTTACAAAATCTTTTCACTTTTATTGGCACAGATTGACGCTTATATTTACACGGTAGCGAGACTGTACGAACCACTTTCAAACCACTTATTAAATTAGTGATACAATTCTTATACACAGACTAACTGCAAAAGCCTCATGCCCCGTTGACTTGAGAATATTTCCATGGGACGTACAGCACTGTCCACTGACCTTCGAAAGTTGTAAGTATAATCAACCATATAGCATAAACTTTCGAAAAACGCATCTTACTGACACTACGAGGAAGACCTTTTAACTCGCTATGAACTTTATATTTATGTAGATGGCTACAGCGACAAAGACATTGATTACAACTGGAAAAATCACTCAATAAATGGTGATCATTTTGCATCTAAAGTCAAAGATTTGTCACAATATGCTCTTACTCAAGTTGATTTGAAGAAACAGAAGACAGAATATGCAATTGGTTTGTTTTTATCGTTATCATTATGATTATGAATACTATTATGATTATGATTATGATTATGATTATGATTATGATTATGATTATGATTATGATTATGATTGTGTTTATGATTGTGTTTATGATAACAGTATAATTATGATTATGATTATGATTATGATAACAGTATAATTATGATAATGATTATGATTATGATAACAGTATAATTATGATTATGATTATGATTATGATTACGATGTCGATTATGATTATAGTAATGATTATAATCATCATCATCATCGTCGTCGTCATCATCATCATCATCATCATCATTATCATCATCATCATCATCATCCTTATCTTACATTATCTATCTTATATTTTACAGGCAATTGGTCGACATTAACAGTAATATTTCATCTGCACAGAGTCAATGGTTTCTTCATGTTTCAGACATTAGGCCCCTCAGCAATAACAGTATGCATTTCATGGATGGCTTTCATAATCGAACCTTGCCATCATCCTGCTCGTATTGGGCTTGGTATCACATCCGTTCTGACAATGGAAGCGATTCAGGTTTTTATGCAGAGTTCTTTGCCAAAGGTTCAGACTTTGTTACTTTCATTACTTCATTATCTTATTTCTTGATACATTCAGGTAGAAATAGAAAATCTCTTAACTGGCTTATAGAAGAAGCTTTCTCAAGAGTCAAAACCCTTTAGAGCTAAGAGTCATTTTAATGTTCCTCGCCTGATCTCTATGGAACAACGTCTTATTACGACAAGTTTTGAAAAAAATGGGACAAATAGCATGCTCTCAAACCTCTTTCCGACACTTCAATGCCTTTTGATGCCTTTTACGGGGAGTGGAGTGCTATGGCAAAAAGCTCGGTTCATAGCAAATGACGTTTGGCAAATGCGGGTTTCATATGTTTCTATCTTAATGTTCTACATTTTTTCACTTTAGGTCAGTTATATGAAAGTTCTTGATGTTTACACACTTGCATCTTGCTTGTTTGTTTACCTGGCATTGGCAGAGTATGCAGTTGTTTTGATAATCAAAGAGAAAAAGAAGATCAACAGATGCAGCAAGCAACAGAAGAAAAAGGTAATCTAAATGATTTTCATGTACCTGTTATTGCAACTGCGATGATTCCTGTTGCTTGAATCGGCAAAGCAGGTCAACCAAAACTCTTTGTTAAATGAAAACCAGGCCTAACTAATACACTAAAGCCTTTCTTCATTAAAATTCAACTTACGTCAAGATCGATCTCCAGTTCCGTTGTTTTGCTCCGTGACAAAAACACTTTGCTACAAGTTCATGTTTAAATCGCTCAGGGTGCATTTGCAGTTTGGGAAGCTGAAGTCACTTCAAATTTTACGGCAACTGAAAATGGTCTGCTAACATTGTAGCCAATCAGAATTGAAGATGAAAACTGAGAGCGGGAATAAAAAATCATCGAATCCCTTGAGTCAACTGGTGGCGAAACTCTGTTAGTTTTTGAAAAATAGAGATTGCTTTCTGCTCTAGCGTGCGGGCTCTCAAAGCCGCGTTCGGCAGGCACTTTCTGATGAAAACTACGGAATTGAAGACAGGCCTTTAAACTGAAGGCCACAATACAGCTTCCATCTCCAGTAGCAAGTACCAAGTAGCAAAAGTCTCGACAAGCAAGCAAGGAATAGCTCTGGTATAAAATAAACCCCATCTCTCACACACATCACTCTCTCTGATAAGGCCCCTCTTTGAAGTCTTTTAAATCACGGACTCAAAAGAGCTTTTAGATTAATGTATTAGGAGCACATTCTAACTCGCTATTATACTTGCTGCATTCTAGCTCAAAGCTAAAAGAAGAAGACAACAGCAACAACAACAAGAAGGCGAAAGTAAAACAAAATGTCAAAG
>JACTAT010000032.1:4562913-4580553 GCA_014526335.1 Chrysaora quinquecirrha
GCGCTCAAATCCTTACCGAATCACACACACTGAAATTTCGTAAAACCTATGTTGATAGGCTAGTGCTAGTTAGTCCACCGAATGTATTTACCTACTCAGAAAACATTGAGAAAATAATCATGTATCCTAACGAATCAAATTATTAAATTCAAAAAAACGCATGCAGCTTATACCGGTTACGAGCAATTTCTAAGGACTTCATGATGGCACTCGGGAATAGATTAGCAAAATGCTAATTGCGCATGCCTGATTGTTTATTTAAAAAATTGCATAACATATATATCTTCTAGATAATTTTTGCTTCTTCCCATTTTTGTCCGAATTTGACGTGACTGAAAATTTGCCGATTGCTTAAAGGGTGAGTGTAAGGCATTTTATTATTAGCCAGATTATTCTATTCTTAAGGCATTTTATTCTTAAGTCAACTATCTTATAAATCCAGGCTTGAAGCTTAGTTCATAGTTGCTGCTATTTTATCTATTGTATGAATCTTAAATCTTATGACACTTAAATCTCGTATAGGTAACGTATCAAGATGAATATCGTTACACTGCTTTTCCTGGTTGCTTCCACTGCGTACAGCCAGGCAGGTTAGTTTTGCTTTTGAAAATCAGATTAATTTTGATTCGTCACTACAGCTTCTTGTAATGATATTCCTTTACAGTACTGGATATTCCTCCACGGAATCAAACTTCTTCAACGGCACTACTCTCCACCCTTGCGATACAATTTTCTTGCAATGAGCATCCTCCATGGTATTAATGATATCCTTGCACAGAAATGAACAACTTCCACGGTCCTGGGGTTTTTCGTATTAACATTTAAAAGAAAAAACCTGTTTAGGTTCTGTGCCAAAAACTTTCTTTCAAAAACATTGAAAAGGTTTTTTCTGTTATTTTCGGCGTTCGACTCGCTGAGTTTTGCTCTAAAGCCTTAAAAAGGTTTTTTGCAAATACGCAAATGGCGTACAACATTTTAACACAGACGCCGTCAGGCTCAGGTGCTAGCGCTTAAAACTTGGGTTGATATCAGCGATATCAGACTCAGAAACTTTTTGAACAGGATTCTTTGGAAAGCTCTGATTATTCGTATACGTCAAACCTGAAATTTAACTTCTAAGAAATTAATTTCAGTAAATTCACACTAGCAAATTCTTTCTGAGTTTGAAACAAAATGGCAGAATCATTTATCTTGATTTGGCTCAGTAGTAAAGAGAAGCAAAGTTTGACCCCGGACTTGTGTATCAGAGTCATTTTTTATTGAAATATGAGAAAGTTTAATTTGAAATAGTTAAAGTAGTCCGAACGTTGCATTTGCAAAGGTTTCAGGGTTTTTCATATGGTTTTTCAAAAAACCTTTACCTGCACGCTACGTGATTGGTCGATTTTTCCCGCCATTCCTGTGTACCATGTGAAAGAAAGAAGCTGATTGGACCGAATTCCTGTGACAGACTTTGAAAGAAAAGGCAAGGTGGTGTCAAAGTGAGTTTGCCAGCCAGTTGAAGAAAACGAATGCCTTACAAGCTCAAGATGACAAGAGAAGCTTTATGATATCAAGTGAGTTTTATTTTCCTAAATTATTAGCTATTTTCGAAAGCATTTTCGTGAACTATAACTGTCTGAAGAAGTTGAAAAGTATTACGAATACGAAATGAGGAGACATATAGCCCCTATACTAGGAGGCCCTAGGACTGATTTTCACGTGGATTTTAAGATATAAGCAATAAATAGGAAGCCATCGAAAGATATTTGACTTTGCAAACACGCAAGACTTGCTTGCCAAACAATGCTTGCCTTGTTAGAAATAAAAAAATCGGTTTTTGAGATATATTTCCAAAAGCACAAATGCACAGAATATGATTTTGGGCTGTTTTCGTTGAAATATTTCTACCAACCTGTTCACATAAGTTTTTCTGTTGATGTTTTCTTATTGATGCCCGAAAAAGCGGCTGAAAAGTTCTTATAGACTGCAGAAAAAGAAACAAGGTGAACAAGAGAAGGAAGAGATAGAAATGAGCTCAATTAATTTTACCAAATAAAAGAGGAGAAGGCAGTTAGAGATGAAAGAACAATGAAACAAAAACAAAATGGACGAAGCAACGAAGAAGTATAAAGAAGTTGTAAAGAAGAAGGAAGATGCTAAGTTAAGGAAACTCGCATTGAAGGGACAAGTACATAATTTAATTTGAACAATTTACTACCGAAATGTTAATCAATATTTTTAATTTGTAATTCTTTTTTTATGAGTTATTTTGTACAAAATACAATGTTGAATTCTAACATCCATTCTCTTTTTTAAAATTGGAAAGTTTTTAAAAATTGCTGAGCAGGGTTTTTCAGAAAGGTGGCGGAATAACGGCGGAATAAAGGCGGCGAAATGGGCGAAATATAAGTTCTTCTTAAAACCCTTGAAAGATTCTGCTAAAAACCCTCAAGCAGGGTTTTCTAAAAGTATCGTAAAGGTTTTTAATGAATAGTTGTCGAAAACTTAAGAAGGTTCTTCAAAAAACCTTCTCGCAGGGTTTTTGGAAAAACCTTTGAATGAGGTTTTTGAAAAGTCTTGAAAAGGTTCGAAATATGTATGATTTTGAAAAACTTGTAAAGGTTTTGTAAAAACTCTTTATTTCTAAGAGTGTGATGTAATTCCTTTACCGTACTGCTGACATATTTGAGAGGAATGCTGAACATCCTTTACACGCATTTTTACAAGGAATCTACCCCAAGGCCTAGTTCTTAAAGTTCCTTATTTTTGGACCTCTTTTGAGACGATTGTAGTTCCAAAAGTTCCTTAATAGTTCCTTAATTTTAATTGCAAATACATTGGTCTTAACAATAAAAGAGAGACAGTTGCAAAGCTCGAGACTACTCAAGGAAACATTTCATACATGTGTAACGTACAATTTATGTGATTTTCGACTGCAAATGAATGGAACCGGCTTTCTAATTCTTGGTGGTTTGCAGTGATAAAAGCATTCGACATTGAGAAATTTCTTAACGATTTTCGCTTTAGTAGTATAAGCTCTTTAAATTTCCGGGCCTTCTACGTGTAGGTTCCTTACAAAGTAGTTCTTTATAAAAAAAGCGTGTATAACGGTACTAAGCGTCCTCCGCAGTTCTGTTGATACCTTTCTATGGAATTAAAGGTTGCTATTCTACTAGTCGTTATCGGTTCCTAATGGTAGCTACACTATCTCAAGTGAACATGGAACATAATTCTTTTGTTTTGTAGAATTGTTTGAAGGTGATATCATCTTGGACAGCAAAACAAGAGAAATCGTGAATGGCCAGACTGCTTATGATGCTGTGAAGTCAAACACCAGAAAATGGACTAATGCAATCGTCCCTTACACATTTTCTTCAAATTTCGGTAATTGCTGTCTAAGCATCCAAACTTTGCTTTTATTAATGCTTTGTCTGAGAGTTGCAAAGTATTCTAGCATGAAAGCGCATAGTTATCATAGTTCTCTTTGGATATATTTGTTTTGTAGAGCCAGAGAGAAGGGAGGTCGTGAAGAAAGCCATCGAAGATTACAACAAATATACATGTGTAAGATTCGTACCAAGGACGAACCAGAGGAATTACGTTAGATTCATTATAGCAAGAGGGTATGTATTTAAGAGAAAATTTTCGAATACGAATACAGTATGAAACTAACATGCTGACGAATACAGTACACTTGTGGATGATATCGAATACGGTGCGAAATGAGAATGCTGATGAAAACAGCATGAAAGGAACATGCTGACGAATACAGTGCGAAATGAGAATGCTGACGAATAGAATACGGAATGAGAATGCTGACGAATAACAGTACGAAATGTGAAGGCTCGTGAATACAGCATGAATGAAAATGCTGACGAATACAGTGCGAAATGAGAATGCTTACGAATAGAATACGGAATGAGAATGCTGACGAATAACAGTACGAAATGTGAAGGCTCGTGAATACAGCATGAATGAAAATGCTGACGAATAACAGTTCGAAATGTGAAGGCTCGTGAATACAGCATGAAATGAACATGCTGACGAATACAGCATTAAATGAACATGCTGACAAATACAGTGCAAAATGAGAATGCTGACGAATAACAGTTCGAAATGTGAAGGCTCGTGAATACAGCATGAAATGAACATGCTGACGAATACAGCATGAAATGAGCATGCTGACGAATGCAGCAAGAGATGAATATGCGGACGGTTACAGCATGAAATGAGCATGCTGACGAACGCAGTAGGAAATGAACATGCCGATGAATGCAGCATGAAATCAATATTCTGACGAGTACAGTATGAAAAAGAAAGAAACTAATAAATATGGCATGAAATGAAGATGCTGATGAATGCAGTGCAAAATGAGCATGCTGACGAATACAGCGAGACATGAACATGCAGACGGTTACAGGATGAAATGCGCATGCTTGCATGCTTACACATGCAGCATCAAATGAAACATGCTGCAATGACTGCAGTATAAGTCGAAAATGCTAAGAAATTGTGTGTAATTAAAACGCAAGAATAAAGTGGGGGGAAAAGATTCTAATGAACGAAATGTTTCTTTCTGTTTTAGGTGCTACTCCTCCATAGGGATGCGGGGAAGAGAGCAGCAAATATCAATTGGATTTGGATGTGAATATAAAGGCATTGTAATACATGAGATGATGCATGCTCTTGGTTTTTGGCATGAGCAATCGAGATTAGACAGAGATTCGTATGTTAGAGTTTTCTGGGAAAATGTCTCCGGTGGAAAAAGTAAGTGAAGAGAAAAGCAAACGATCATTGTTAGTCAAACTTTCGAGAATCATTTCACAAGCAATGTTTGACCATTTGGTTATATTATAAAACACACGTCAATAAGCATTGCTTCACATACCGAATTTGCTTTATGCTATACATTTTGGCCATAATTTGAGACTTGCTTTAATTTCATCGTTTCCTCACGTAACAAAACATTGGTTAACAAGCAAAGTTTGTTTAATGCTCTTGCCAAACGATCAAACATTCTTTTTCAAACATTCGAGGAATATTTTACAAGCAATTGTTTGACTGCTGGCCACGTCATAAAACATTGCTTACCAAACCGAATTCGCTTAATGCCCTTACCAAATGATCAAACATTGTTTGTCAAACATTTGAGACTTGCTTTATAAGAAATTTTTCACCCTTTAACAAGCCATAAAATACTGCTTAACAAACAGAATTTGCTTTGGATTTTTGCCAAATGATCAAACATTGTCGGTAAAACATTCGAGATTCACCGTTAAAAAAATAATCAGAGAAATGTTTCACCGTTTGGCCATGTCATTAAACATTGTTTACGAAGCCAAATCTGCGTAACCCTCTGGCCAATCGATCAAACATTGTTTGTCAAACATTGAGATTTGTGCTACAATAAAATTTTGTCCGCTTCGCCACGTCACAAAACATTGCTTTCCCAAATGTGCTTAATGTTTTTGCCAAACGGTCAAGCATTGTTGGTCAAACATTTGAGATTTGCTCTACAAGCGATGTTTGACCGTTTGGCCATGTCTCAAATTATTGCTTTACAAGCCGGATTTGCTTATTTTTTGGCCAAGCGATGAACCATTGCTGGTCAAACATTTGAGATTTACTTTACAAGCACGTTGCTGCGCTGGTAAACCGTATGGCCATGTCACAAGAACAGTCTACATTGTTATCATATAACACTGATTTATTTTAGTCAGCCTCACAGCTTGCCCTATTTTCCATTCACAGAAAACCACAACTTCAAAAAATACTCACACGGAGACGCTGACTACTATGGCGAAGACTACGATTATGACAGCGTGATGCATTATGGGAACTGGGCATTCAGCACAAATGATGAAATGACTCTTCAAAGTGTAAGCGATCCGGACAGAATTCTCGGACAGAGAGATGGTTTTAGTCAAACTGACGTCAGACAGCTCAACAAGGTTTACAATTGCACAGGATACGAAAATATTAAAGTGCCTCCTCCAAAAGGTATACAAGCTTAAACATATTTGACATTATATAAAAAGAACAATTTTATAAGAACATGAGACTAGATTCTGCCCAGATTTTAAGAACAAAGTAAGAATAAGCCGAGGGTGGCCTTTTTTCATAAGCCCTAAGAACATCAGCTTAATATGAAAGTTAGACTGCCAGACTGAATGTAAAAGCAAGCGAACAAAGAAATAGACAAGCATGCTGCGTTGTTACACAAACCTAGTACCACTCGAGACATTCACTGAGAAATATAAGTATAACGGAGGAATAAAGAACATTTCAGGCTCAAAAAAGGTGAAAACTTAAGAACAGCCAGCCTCGATCAAAATGTCCTGGTTCTTATAAAAAAAGAGTGCAATTTGTTAGTTTTGGATGAAAATATATTTAAATAAAAGACTAAGCGACTTACGAAGGCATTTTCCCATACTGATAGATAGATTCTTCATAGATTCAGCGAATCCAACTTCAGAGCCACAGTGCTGTGTCCCATGACAAGTTTTTTTGTCAGAGCAAATCTTAAAAAAAAAACATCAGAAAACGAAAAATCATAAACAAGAACAGTTTAGAGTTAAAAATGAAATAGAATAAGTAGAAAAATAGAAAAATTAATGAAAAGGGGGGAAGCTAATTTTTTCCTGAACTTTACCGAACATTATCTGTCTACAAGGCCTTGATTTCACTATGCATTCATGGTCAATCACACGACAAAGACCTTGACAAAGATCTTGTATGGAAAAAAACTGGAAGTCAACTAAACTGACTGCCTTCGCTGCTGAGGTTCTTACGGTGAAGTGGGGAATACTACAATCGAGATTGCACCCCTGCACAAAACAAGAGACAACTATGTGTGCATATAGAGAAATAATATCTGCAAGTTCTTGTAACCCACTTTTTCACTTATGAAAACTGAAAAGTACTCTATTGCTTAATATAAAACTATTATAATCTACTTAGGGTGCATCGATAGAGAAGATTTGTGTCCTGTATGGGCAAAAATTGGAGAGTGTAAAACAAACAAGCCATTCATGCTGACGGAGTGCTGCAAAAGTTGCAAAGACATAGGTATTCAACATTGAAGTAACATATTCATATTCCCTATCTATGATGGTGGAGGGGGGGGGGGGATCGTGGATCCCAAACGAGAGGGTTTCAGAGAGACGTGCGTTTGAAACGGTTAAACATTTTGCTTGACAAGCAAATTTCAAATGTTTGACAAACAATGCTTGATTGTTTAGCCATGCCCTAAGACACGTGTGACTGTTTTTTTTTTTTTACATTTTTCAGGCAAAGGAACAGGGGAAACAAGTTGCAAAGATAAACTAAAGAGTTGCGGAGCCATGGCTAAGTCTGGTTATTGTAAAAAATACAAGGATTATATGAAGACAAGCTGCAAGAAAAGCTGCAATTTTTGCTGAACTTAGCTAAAGAAAATTAATTATAAGCAAAGCAAAAAATGATTTAGAATGTTGTTGCGATTAAAAGGAAGATTATAACGTTGTTTTTTTTTTCGAAATGCGAACTTTCTAACTTAAGGCCACGGCGACACGTGCGACTTTTCCCTTTTTCTGGCGACACGACGCGACACGCTGGACGCTAAAGCTATCCGTTGAAAAATTTTTGTGAAACTTAGTATTAAAACGGCTGCCAAATGGGGCACGTGTGTTTTGATGTGATCATTCAATGAACAAGCCTCGTTTCAGTGGGCATGAACTTTTTTATGCGGCCAATCTGAGAGAAGTTCCGTAATATTATGAGTCTCAGTTTGAGCGATCTCGCTTTGACGTTAGTCTCGCTTTGATGAGCGATACCTGGGACTCAGGTAATAAGTCTAATGAAAGAGTACTGTGTAAACAAACGTCCATTCTGTAGCGAAAATGGTGACATGTGAAATAAATCAAGGAAAAAGTAACATTTGACATGACCTCTATGGACATGACAGTCCTTGGAATAACGCAACGCCATTTCGCGAAAACCATACAACCCAACGCGAACGAGGCAGAAATCTGTTCAGTGCTCATTTCTATAATAGCGATAATTACGGTTTAAACAGTAATTACGGGCTATTGCTGTGGTGGCTACGAGATTTCTCTCGTCTTGTCAGACAAGGTTTATGAGCGATAACTGGGGTTCATGTTATAGGTCTAACCTCTAAAAAATAGACCATTCTATTTACACCTAGGCACCAACTAGAATTTTTTTGGAAACGATAATGCCATTTTATGAAGTGGCACTCTAAAAATACGGGCATTATCTGTTGTGATTACCGAAAGTGAACTGGTGCTATAAAAACACGCACTTTCTGTTTATACTGGCGAAAGCACTCGTGTCAGGATGCAGAAAAATATGCTTTTTGAGCAGCATTGTTTTCGCACAAATTATACTCTGCTCAAAAAATGCCTGTTTGGAAAACGTGCATCTTAATAAATTGAGGAAATTCTCAATGACTTCTTAATGAAACAACTGTGGGTTTGCATTCGTCTACGACACGATGCATTTAAGTAGGGCTGTCTTCATATCAAAAAGCATTCTTGGTTTGGCTGTTAGGTCTTCAAGTCTCTTATTCTAAAAGGTAAGATTTTCAACCGAGGTTGCGAAATATATGTTGACTTTTTCTTTTAATCTTAGCTTTCAAAATGCGTCTTGTGCACAAACTGAATGTCGTTTTCCCTCGAATAAGTGCTACCTTTAGATTGAGCTGCTTATCAGGTTGGTCCCCGACAATCCTTTGATTGTTTATTATAGGAAAGCTCTTGATGGGATGAATCAAGAGACATCTTTTGCTACTTGCTGCAAAAGTTTTGATCAGAACAGCAGGCCCCGCACAGGGCGGTTAATCGAGGAAACACGGCCCGAAACACGGCATAATATTTGGTATACATTGAAGACCTTGTTTAACGATTTTATAAATTGGTTTTAAAATGTGAATTGGGACATTTTAAAACCTATGGAAAAATAGCCATCTGTCTGACTAGAAAGTTTTCTTTTTTTAAGGGAGATATGGCGGGATAAAGGTGCCGAAAAATTTCAATTCAACTTCAATTCAGCAGTCTTGAAATATTACAGAATTTGTAACTGAGATAACCATTATGTTTCAGGTTTCCGAGTTTGCTGCATCGTCATGAAGCTTCTTGCATTGGTGGCTGTCTTCGTTTCTGCTGTTTGCTGCCGAGCAGGTTAATTGCTTCATTTAATAAAACACTTATGTTCCGCTTGAATTTTAGCAAGTAGTGCTAAAAAAACCTTTTCGCCAGGATTGAAGTTTCCCACAATTTCAAAATACTGAGATTCGATGTTTAAATCATATAAAGTATAAAAAACTTAGTCTCGCTGCAAAGTTTCATTGTTCTAGCTGTAGCTTCACAGCAAAACGTCACTATAGAGGGGGAATGAACGAATCCAACAAGGAACCCACACAGAACTCACACAGTGCAAAAGCAAACAACAACGAACCCAAAAAACCAAAGAAACACACACAGTGCTGGCATTCACAACGATAGATCACTTTGGTAGACGGCCATCAGCATTAAAACTTTTCAAAATCACAAGAAATCGAGTTTTCGATGCAAACATCATGTAAACAATCCAAAACTTAGTCTAATAGGTACACAGTTTCACTGTCCTAGCGCTTGTGTTCTTAATTTATGAGCATTCAAAGTTCCCGATTTCAGAAACATTCGTAAAAATGAGAAACCTCTTTGGCTGTCTGGTCATAGAGCCTTGGTTAGAATCCCATCTACTGTGGTATGCTACACGCTTTTTTTATAAGGAATCTACCTCAATGACTAGTTCTTAAAGTTCCTTATTTTGGGCCTCTTTTGAGGCAATTGTAGCTCCAAAAGTTCTTTAATAGTTCCTTAATTTTAATTGCACATACAGTGGTCTTAACAATAAAGACAGACATTTGCATGTGAGCAAAGCTCGAGACTACTCAAAGAAACAATGGATGCATGCTTAACCTACAATTTATGTGATTTTCGACTGCAAATGAATGGAACCTGCATCCTACTTCTTGATTATTTGCATTGATAAAAGTATTCAACATTCAAAAGTTCCTGAATGATTTTCTCTTTAGTAGTATAAGTTCTTTAAATTTTTGGGCCTTCTACATGTAGGTTCCTTATAAACTGGTTCTTTATAAAAAAAGCGTGTAGTTGTGGAAAAATCTTTGATTAAACCGTAGATTCCACCATAATATTTCTTTTCTCTTTTTTGCAAATTAAATTCAAAGTATTGACCATGGTTTTTAAATCATTACACGATCAAGCACCAGGGTATATAAGTGATCTACTCGAGGTGAAGAAATCAAAGTATTCATTACGATCTATGAATGGCTTCAATCTGCAGGAACAACGATCAAAACTAAAGAATTATGGAGACAGAGCCTTCTCAGTCTGTGCTCCCCGACTTTGGAACAAACTGCCAGACAGTATCAAAACTTCTCCTAGCTTAGATATTTTTAAGAAAAAATTGAAAACGTATTTTTTTAATATCGCTTTTAACTGAACAAAACTTCGTAAGACGCATTTTTAATAAGTAGAGGACTTTTAATTAATTTTGATTTTAAACCAGGAACTTTTACTTTAGTCATTGTGAAGCGCCATAGATAGATAATTTATTATTTGCATGCGCGCTATAAAAATGTAGATTTTATTATTATTATTATTATTATTATTTGCAGAACTGTTTGAAGGAGATATTATCTTGGATGAAAAAACCAAAGAAATAGTCAACGGAGAAACAACATTTGATGCAATAAAGTCTGACACGAGCAAATGGACGAATGCTGTAGTGCCTTACACTTTTGACTATAATTTTGGTAGGTTTCCCTTCAAAACTGATATTAAGTACAGTCGAAACTCGATATCTTGACGACTGCCGTTTAACCCTTTAATACAAGAACAACGGAACCTTATATGAGAAAACCTGTTTTAAGCACTTGTCTGTCTTTCCACGCTAGCGAATCTATAATCACTACTGTGGTGGATAATCACTACTGTGGTGGTACTATTTGCGTACTGTGGTGGTAGTTTCTGCGTACTGTGGTGGATAACCACTACTTGTGGTTGGTTACTATGCTTGCAGTGGTGGCAGTTTTGGCGTACTGTGGTGGATAATCACTACTGTGGTGGTACTATTTGCGTACTGTGGTGGTAGTTTTTGCGTACTGTGGTGGATAATCACTACTTGTGGTGGGTTATAATGCTTTATGTGGTGAATACGAAATCATAGCAAAACTCTATAGATCAAGCAAGAGAAAACCACAAAATCCACCACAGTACGCCAAAACTGCCACCACCGCAAGCATAGTAACCCACCACAAATAGTGATTATCCACAACAGTACGCCAAAACTGCCACCACCACAAGAATAGTAAACCACCACAAGTAGTGATTATCCACCACAGTACGCAGAAACTACCACCACAGTACGCAAATAGTACTACCACAGTAGTGATTATAGATTCGCTTTCTTTCGTTTTCAGAATGGAAAAGAAGAGATGTTGTTGAACAGGCAATAAAGGAGTTCAACAAGTACACTTGTATTCGATTTGTACGAAGAAGTAACCAGGCAAACTATCTGAAATTCATTGTTGGTGGAGGGTGAGTACGGCTATACAATAATTAATGATGATGGTGGCTATGAATCCTATGAATAACGGATCAATTGACGGACTGATCGATGGCTGAATAACAAACGATCAAATATTGTTGGTCAAACATTGGAAATTTGCTTTACAAGCAATTCTTGACCGTTCTACAGCATCTTTAAACATTGCTTGACCAGGAAAAATTATCTAAATTTGTTGCACGATGCTTTTGAAAAACTTCAAAAACATTTTCTGCCTGTCACAAGCAAACATGTTTGGGGAGCAATGTTTTGCGTCATGGCCAAACGGGCATGCTCCTTGAAAACTAGAGTCCCGTCGCCTTGAGTGGAACGTTTTCAGGATAAATAGTATTTTACCGTCCTTTCACGCAATAATAAGAAAAAAACTTATCATAGATATGTTCCTTATGGCATTATCTGTATTCGCATATAATTCCACTTCAATCAGTTCTTTCGTCTCTCCACAAGAATGTGATAACTACGCGCTACTTTATCGATAAAAATTTAGGCCGTTCGCCATGAGTGGAACGATAGAAATTTACCTGAATCGCCTGCGCAGAAATAAGTAAAATCGTTCGTAGCATCGCAGCATCGGTTGCTTTCTCTATTGGAACTAGTGCGAAAGGCAGTCGTTCCACTCAACACGAAAATAGGCCGGTCACATAGCGTCTGGTAAATAACCTCCGGAATGAAAACTGCGCACGAAATCTGTAAACTTTCTTCAAAAGTTTACTTTTGAATGGAAAAGGAACATGTTGAGGAGTTTTGTTTTGTTGAAATTAACCCAGAGACAGAAAAAATGACCATGAAAGTTAGAGTAAAAAAAATGAAGACAAGATATTTCGAAGGTACTTGCATTTCATTTCAAACTGCTAACTTTCAAAATATTATAACAAATTATCAGCAATAATCTAAACATCAAAAATTGGTGAAGAAACAAGAAATGGCGTCAGCAAAATATTTTCGCGGGTTTTTCTTAAATTATTAAACCCAAACTCCTTGAAATTTAAATTTAACTTTGCTCAGTCAGAAATCAGAAAAATGCGAATCGTTCCACTCAAGGCGACGGTACTCTAATTTCGGATGTTTGGCAGCTTGGTGAACAGTGTTTGCTCGTTTGGTCAGAGCCTCACACATATCGACAAGTTTTTGAAATTTGTTTTACAAAATTTTGCACTGAGATCATCAAATTTGAAATAGGTTTCATCTATTAAGAAACCCTACCTTGCTCTCTGCACGGGTTTCATCAACAAAAAGAAGCCCTTCGCTGTAATTTTAGCCTTCGAGTTTGTGCGTATTGCTAAGGGTTTCTTCAATGCTGACGTGATAGGCAGTATAAGTTTTTCGCGCGAAAATGATTCGTTACCAGGCCATTTTGATCAAAGGATTTTTAAAACAGGAGGAGAGCCTTGGACGACTGTATGGTTTGCCAAGTTACTCAACGATTTAATTGGGCTCTTTAGCTCAGTGGAATTGTCGTTGACTCTCTGATCATGCAGTCCAAGTTAGAACCCCATCTACTGTGGTATGCCATTCGTGGAAAAATCTATCCTAGTGTTTGCCATTCGTGAATATATATATATATGTATACCCCCCAGGTCAAGAATGTTTTGAAACGCACAGTTAAGATAGGGGTAACTTCAGTGGAATTTTCGTTCGCTCTCTGATCATGCAGTCCAGGTTCGAATCCCACCTTCTGTGGTATGCCATTCGTGAAAAAATCTATCCTAGTGTTTACCATTCCTGAAATAACATATGTGCTTACTTGCCTACTAGTCGTCTCCATTATATCTAGACACTGTTTTTGGTTATGTATGGGCTGGACCTCAATTCTGACTCCTGACTGTTATTTACTCTAACTCTAATTGTAATTGTAATTGTAATTGTAATTGTAATTGTACATTTTTGACGTTAGTATAATACATTAGTGATAAAAACTAATTCACACTAACATGAAGCAACTCTAAATTAACTCTCAATTGCAGATGCTATTCTTACATTGGCATGAATAAGGGAGAGCAGATAATCTCAATCGGAAAAGGATGCGAGTATAAAGGCATTGTGATGCACGAAATGATGCATGCTCTTGGATTCTGGCATGAGCAATCGAGGTTAGACAGGGACTACTACATTAGGATATTCTGGGAAAACGTTCAAGGAGGCAGAGGTATGTAGGAAAGTTTGTTTCCAACGTCAGCCGTGAATTTATGCATCATTGCTCACTCCTAACCCAAATCTAATACTCAGAGTGAATAGGACTCTAAGTGAAACTTCGCTCTCTATCGAGGTCAAACGGTCAAACATTTTGCTTGACAAGCAAATTTCAAACGTTATAGACAAACAATGTTTGATCGTTTAGCATGGGCCTAAGAAAAGCCTAGTGCAATTAAAAACATTCCAGTTGTAGTTATTTTGAATGAATTGATACCTACTTTTTAGGAAATGCAAACTTCAAGAAGTACACACATGGACAAGCTGACTATTATAACGAGGGTTACGATTATGACAGCGTGATGCATTATGGGAATTGGCATTTCAGCACGAACAACGAGATGACCATTCAAGCAATTAATGATCCGAACAAACTCCTCGGACAAAGAGATGGATTCAGTCAGACCGATGTCCGACAGCTCAACAAAGTTTACAAATGCCGAGGCTACGAGAACGTTAAGGTTCCTCCGCCTAAGGGTATGTAGTATGAAGCACATTATTAAAAGACGATCTACCTTGTCGCTGTAGATTTCTTTGTCTCTGGGATACCAAGGTCTTCCATCTACTTGGACCTTGAACCATCATCTCAGTCAATAAGACGTTTTCTTTTTCCAGTCTATCGCTCGTCATCCTCCATCAATGATTGTCTGATAAAATCAATTAAAAGAATGGATGGTGAAATCAAGACAAAAATTGAGCAAAATATAAGAAAGCGAATGATTTAAAGGCAATGATAAAAGTAAAATGGTGTATTAAGCGCCAGTCGCTAGGATCTCTGAAATTAATAGGCCTAAACTAAGAGAATTTGGCCCTGGCAGAGACGCTCTAGTGGCTGGAATCCAGTTTCGACTAGACTGAGTACACGAGTCGTAGTTTTCGCTACTGAGTTGCTGGACGCTAAAAATTAATCTGAACAAAGAGCTGTATGGTTGCCATTATTGCGGTTGTTGCTGTTTGCGAAGAGTGGGACTCATGTTTACGCGAGCAAAAATGGATCGGATCTAAATTTGATTTCATCCACTTCTGGTTCGGATAGGCCTTGCGTTTACACGTAGTTTCGCAGGTCCGATCCATTTCTGGCCGACGAACCGACCTACTTTTGGATCGCTTTGCAAAGCGTTCCAGTTTATATCCGATATACTTTTGCATCGTGTAAACATGTGAATCCGATCAAAAATTGGCTCTCTTCGAAAATATCATTATATTTTATTGTAGAAATATTCATTAACCACGCATGAGTTGGTTGCTACACCCAAAAGTGGATCGGATCCTTGTCTCATCTAAACGGAAGGCCTCTCGGTGCCAAAACTAGAGCTGCTGGATCCGATTCACTTTAGATCCGATCCGCTCTGTCTCGTGTAAACGTAGCCTAAGTCTAGGCCTTGAAAAAACTGAGTTCCTGACACCACGAGGTCCTGGTACCACGATGCCACAGCATCTTCAAATGATAAACATTTTTAAACATATTTTAGGATGCATTGACCGAGAAGATAGATGTGCAGAATGGGCGAAAATGGGAGAATGCAGCCGTATCAAGAGATACATGCTGACCAACTGTTGCAAAAGTTGCAGAAGTGGAGGTCAAGAATAGTATATATATTTCCTTCAATTTATTGTCTATTTTGTTGTTCAGCTGATGCCAAGAAAAATCATTGCAGTTTAATCCGGTCATTACAGCAACCTCCATTAACGGACATCTCCTGACAACGGACACATAATTTGGCCCTAAAGCCATTTTATTTTAAAAAATACTGCCGCATTATAACGGACATTAACATTGGTCCAACAGACCCACGTACCATTATATCGATCTTCCACTGTAACATACGATTCAAAGTGTCCGACTATCTATAACGGACTTGGTTTATAACGTACCAAGGATTGGTTTCTTCAATAACGTTATAACAAGGTTAAACTGTAGTTGCTTTGAGATATGTCAGTTCGCTGTCACCAGTCTCCAAGAAGACCAGTCAGAATTGCATCATTAGCGCATGCGCATTAAGGTAATTTTCACATGCCAAGATGGCGATTTTTAGGCCCGTTTTGAGTTCACCAAAAGAACGCCATAGCAAACTTTTTCCTTCGTTTTGGCATTTTATAACAGCTGTGGCTCTTCGGAAAATAGCTGAAATTGAATTATAAGGAAATGAAATAATTCAACTAACATGTTACGTTTTGTGTTTCCCTTTCCCTCGAGTTGGAATCTTCGCCTTGTTTTGGACGCCATTGCTTTCTTGGCCATCGCTTCCAGCAGAACGAAAGTGATAATGCGCTTGCGCAAACGATGCAGAAATGTACTCTTAATCTCGGATTTTCTTTGTGAACAGGATCGACTGGATCTAGTTGCAGAGACAACAACAGCAGCTGTAAAACATGGGCAGATGGTGGCCAATGTCGCATAAACCCAGGATATATGTTGAAAGAGTGCAAGAAAAGTTGTAACGTTTGTTGACTGTAATCAACTTTAAATATACAAGAATAATCAAATACATTTGCTTATATTTAAATTAAAGGAAATCAGACTCGAATTATTTGTTATAATATGCATCTTTCGTAAGGGGGTAGGGGGGGGGGGGTAAGTCATTTGAGAAACGCTCATGAAAAAGCATGATCGTGACAATGTCGGAGGTACTGTGGGCCAATGTTGGAGATATTCCATGCCGTTTTTATTAAAGGAGGAATGCTTTTATAGATAACAAAAAGCAAAAATTAAGCTAAGAATAATGAAATCTACGCTTGTTTTAGGGTAGAAACGCTTAAAACACAAAGAAACGACAAAAAGAGACACGCTACAAGCACGAAATACAGGCTAAGAATACGAACAGCACGCTTTACACATAAAGAATGTGCTTTTAGGGACATAAAACTTGGGCTTCGGCAGGGAAGGCGAAAGGGCTGTGACGACGTGGTGTAATCCATCTGACTCGTGGTTTCAGAAGCTCAGTGTGGTCAGGGTTCGAGCCAAGCCACGGTAGCGTCACAGCCAGGGTCGAGGTCTCGATTAGTGAACCTACAACTGAGATCCTAGCGACTGGCGCAAAAAAACCATTTCACCTTCACCTTCATTTGACTTTAGGGACGATTTATAAAGCCTTCACACTGTAAGTTAAACTGGTTTTAGTAAATCCAGTTTAATAAATGCAGCATTGTGAATGGCTAGTCTTCGTATTAAATTCGAATCGATTTAATTGGTGGAAATCTAGCCTGGTTTAAACGAAGCTGGATTTATCGTGTCAGTGTGAAAGTGGTATTAGGCATGTAGTAGAATACTTCCTCCAAATCAGTAAGAACCAGCTTGTCACCAAATTTTAAGGACAGTTTAGGGAAAGCATAGGGTTAAATTTATGGACAATTTGGGAACGCAGTTGGTTTTAGGGTCGATTTGTTTTACTGTGTGTAAGCAATTTTATGATGAAAGCAGCTTAAGCATACAGTGCAACAGGAATGATACACTAAAACGCGAAGAACACTAACTGAACCCTCAAAACACGACAGACACGTGTAACTCACGAATAACACGCTTCACACGTTAAAAAAGACAGGAGACAAAGAACAACAAAGCACGCTTTACTGAGCAACCGATTTATATTTTATCATTTTTACCCTTTTACTATTTAAGCTTCTACCATTTTATGATTTATATTATTTAGATCAATTTGGTTTAGACATGGTGTTTTTTAATTAATTAACAAGCGTTACAACTTTTCTTGCAAATTTCCTTAACATTGGATTGACGGCAATAGCCACCTCTGGCCCAGTCAGGGCAATATTGATTCGTGTCTCTGCAGTTAGTGCCAGTACCAGTGCCTGAGGTGAAATTTAAATATCATTGAA